>OZ010736.1:91659848-91799848 GCA_963932295.1 Tipula lateralis
CTGATATATGTATGTGTATATAGTTATATAGTTAATCAAATGATTGAATATGGTTTAACTTTTTGTAACATGCCTTCAACCTTGCCAATGAATTTAAAGAATATATACGTATAATCGCTTATCAATATAAATAATAACGTAATAGTTTTGATTCATATTCAATTTGCATCATCGTTCAATGCTTCATTTTCACAACAACATGGAACGATAAGGGTGAACATTTTCTACGCTTATTTAAGTATTGCCGCGACGTTATTATATACACATTTTGGAATGATTTCGCGGGGTCAAACCAGTTTCATTCCGTATCATTTTTTTTTGCTTTACATGTATCATTTCTATTTATAAGTTTTAATTTACGTTAGTCTCAAAAGTAATGATAAGGTTATTTTGAACTTTTGCGGCCTAATATTTTAAATTAGTAATGTTTAGTGTATGTATATATATATATATATATATATATATATATATATATATATATATATATATATATTATGAGATTATTAAACATGAACTTACCATCTTTAAAAATTTTGTTACATCGTAAACTCGATCATACAGGATAATCCAGCAATCATTTGGTGAATCATGATATGAAACCTCATTTAACGTATAAACACTTAGTTGATTTTGATCTGGTTCCGTATTTTTTCCAACCGTTTGTTTGTCAATAAAGCGTAACGCAGTCATTGCGATGGACGAAAGTATATTTGAATTTTTCATATCAGTCACATATGTTGAATTGTCCTTAATTGCTGCCATTTGTTGTATTATTTATTATTATTATTATTATTTATATTTGATATTATATTAACATACGTATGTTATTATAAACAAAAAATTCGTATTTTATGTAAATATTATGTGCTTTTCGTTGTAAATTTCGCGATAGACTAATAGGATCGAAAGCACTGTATGTTGATTTATAACAAAAAATAAAAATAAAAAAATATAAAAAATTTCGTTCATACCAGACGACATAATTTAGGTGAGACGAGAGTTTGGATGAGCCAAAAATGTTTGGAGGGCAATTATGTTTAGTCTATAAACGTTGTGCTAATTGATTAAAAATAAGCTTTACGACGCATTTTAATTTAACAAAATCAAAATTAATTGATAATCTGATAACAGAAAGCTTACGAAATTGTAAAGTATAGTTGCACAACTGTGATTGGTCGATGCAAGAAAATAATCCAATTTTACGTTGAGTCACATATATATATATATATATATATATATATATATATATATATATATATATATATATATATATATATATATATATATATATATATATATATATATATATATATATATGTATTATGTAGTTTCAATAAAAAAACTTTCTTGCTTCAATCATTGGTATGTTGAAGCCAACTAAGTTGTACATGAAATATATCAATTTTCAATTATATTGGCGTCACAAGAACACGAGTATAAGGTCATTATACAATAAAAGACATATTATTAATTAGAAATAGTATTTCACTATTTAATCATGTTCTATTTAATTCTAATTTTGTGCTTACTCATCAAATTGAGTATACATTCAAAGATAAGCATGTATAAATTCCGCAATTTTTTAGTATTAACATTTTATTAATGAGCATTATGCCCCTTAATCACTTTTGGTTCAGTTATCACTTACTAATTAAAATTTTGTTTTATGATAGGTTATGACAGATTAGAAAACAACATATTTGTTGACATTCAATGATATTATTTTTGTTTAGTCTGTGTGTAGAATCAAGAAATGAGCCACAGTACATAAATACAACTTTTTGGAATATTTTAGTTTTAAGTACACTCAAGACTAATGTATGTACATATACAAATAATTTCATGAGCGCGTAACATAATCTGTCAGTTTCATCAGTTTCATAACTGCAAGCTACAAATGTATAGTTAATTAATACATTCATTTATGATGTAAAATGATGTTTTACGACACAGGATTGCGTAAAATTTTTTACCCGTTTAATTGTTCCATCACCAATTAGTACTTTTCTTTGATGATGTGTTAATGTGGAATTGGATTATTTACTTTCTTAATCAATGAAAATTAAACAGACCATAATAATTGTTGCAACTTAGTAGTGAATTGAAAAAGGATTACATCTAACCATGAAGAAATGGTGATCAAAATAGAGCCATTTAAAATATGGATTGGTTTTCGCGCATGGCTGGTAATTTTCCATTCAAATATATTAGTTGTGCTGGTTAGTGGTACTGAAATGTCATTTTAAAAAAATTTTGCGATCGAAAAATATTTAGTATCAGTACCAAAGGGATCGAGGTCGTTTACAATTTAATTTGGCTCTAAATTCAATGACGAATAAATATTTTTCAAAGCGGTTTGTTTATCAGGAAGAAAATAAATTGAGTATAGAACACAATCCATTCATATGAAATGGGTGTCAAACCAAGTTTTTAGAACTTTTTCTGAATGGGCTACAATCTCAACACTGGCAACTTTGTTTTGATTATTAAAGTTTTGGCTAGTGTCTGGATTTACTTTCTGAGTCCCAAATGCGATAATTTAGCTTATTGACCTAGGCTGTTTTCGAAATGTATACTTATTTGAAACTTATTTGTGGAGACATACTTAATCAAATAAGTAAGCTGGAGAGGTGACTTATTTTCTGCCTCTTTCTTACGAAAAAATCTAATTGAAAAGTAAAAATGGCAGTTGTCAATGTTGTCATAGATACATATGTTGATATAGAATAATAATATAAAAAAATACTTTATGAATACAGAAATTTAAATTTTTAGGAAAACGAAACATATACAAACGCCGATTATATATTTTCTACTATAATTTTGCACCAATTCCTATTAAAACTATAAAAATGTTAGATATTTCGGTACGTGGCTCATGCTAATCTAATAGACCGGAAATGATTCTTGTGCACTAGAATCACTCTTTTGAGTTAGTCATGATACGAACCAGCTCTAGTATATATATAACAAA
Organism: Tipula lateralis; assembly: GCA_963932295.1. Lineage (NCBI taxonomy): Eukaryota > Metazoa > Arthropoda > Insecta > Diptera > Tipulidae > Tipula > Tipula lateralis. The sequence continues at coordinate 91,662,823 of OZ010736.1, forward strand.
ACCATTCGGTGGATAGATTTAGCACAACCGAGCTGTTCAAATAGTTTCATATAAAATTCTTTAATTTGAGACATTTCGGTACTTGCCTCCTATGAGAACCTATTGCGCTGGAAATGATACTTGTGATTTGCCAATTCTATTCACCGGATGGTTCTGTTATATTTACCAAAATTGGTCCGTATCATGACCAACTCAAAATCACATAAATCATTTTCGGTCCAATAGGTAAGCAGGAGCCATATTCAATTTCTATAGTTTTATTAGGAATTGGTGCAAAATTATGTACTGAAAAAAAAACTGGGATGAGATGGTAAAGTTTCTGTTTTCGTTTTATTTTTGTTGCGAATTTTGAATAGAACGAAAAAAACTGGGATGAAATAGAAAAGTGTTTTCTGTGGCCCTATTCTGGTAATTCCCGAGGAATATGGTATTGGGGAATAATGTTATATGTAATGAGAGTTTAAATATTGTTTTTCTGGCATACTGAGGTAAAAAGCTAGTGTTAAATTGGGAATAATTTTCCCTTCCAATTTTGGTATGGAAAAAATATTCCCAATTTATAAATATTTACATCGAACTTTTTCGTCAGTAGGCCGGAAAAAATATATTTGAACAGAAATCCCATATAAAATCTTTCCCCAATTCCCTATTCCCCATTTTATCGTGGAATTACCAGAATAGGACCACTGATGCAACTTTTTATTTTTTCAGGGATGAAATACTGAGATAACTTCACATGCTTATATAAGTGGCATTTATTATAAAATATTGCTATGGTTTTGACAGTTCACAGATAAACAGTTAGTAAGGAAGAATTAAAAAATCAAGAAGTATATGAAAATCCAGATCCAATTTTCCTGTTAAAGGTTAACGGCTTCCTACAATAATGTAACAGTGTTGTGACTGACATAAACTTGAATCAGGCCATCTTGGACAACAGGATTCTGACAGGACTTTCAAGCTGCCGACGCAGATTCCGAATTTTTCCAGACACTAAATAATCGCACACTTCTAAATTTACTGATATTAGCTATATATACCAACATTGCGGTTGCAAATCGCAATAAACAAAAGTTAGAGGTTGTGGATCAGAAGAAATTTGACGAGTATTTGCTTAATGAAGATTCTAATTTAAAATTACAAATATTTCTATACAAATAAATTGCTTAGGTAGTTGATTTTAAACATTGCCGTTTTATTTTCCTGATGGAATTCTGAACAGCAGCGAAATGTCGTTTATTTTTTATCAATAAGGGTGTCTGTTCCATTCTACCAGATAAATATAAAATTGAACAACTATGTTTTCTCTTAAAAATGTTATACAATTTTTCAATTAACTTTTATTTTTGTGTCACTTTTAATGTTTTGATATTGTTGTCAATATAAGTAAGCTAATTCGTTTCGAATGGGTTTCGAAATGTATACTTATTTAAAACTTATTTGTGTAGACTTACATATTTGCCGTCATTTTGATTAAGTATGTGAAACTCATTCGAAACGAGTTAGCTTACTTATTTTGAAAGCAGCATTAAAGTAACAAAAAAATTAAAAAATTTATATTTATCTGGTAATACGGAGCAGACACCCTTATTGATAAAAAATAAACGACATTTCGCTGTTGTTGAGAATTCCATCGTGGAAATAAACCAAGCTTAATGTTCAAAATCAACTAAGCAATTTATTTGTATAAAATATAATTTTGAATTAAAACCTTTATTTAATTACTTAGCAAATATTCGTCGAATTTTTCCAATCCACGATCTCTAACTTTGTTTTGAAGTTTTATTGCGATTTGCAACCGCAATGTTGGTATATTTAGAAAATATGCCGATATTAGTAAATCCAGAAGTGCGCGATTATTTTGAATCAAAATCGTAATCTTCGTCCGAGAGCTCGAAAGTTCTGTCAGAATCCTGTTGTCCAAAATTGCCTGGTTCAAGTTTATGCCGATAACACAACTTTGTTACATTATTGTAGGTAGCCTTTTACAGTAAAAATTGAATCTGGATTTTCATATACTTCCTGTACTTTTTAAAATTTTTCCTTACTAACATTTGGATTAGCTTTTAATGAAAGATTATCAAGTGTCTAATATCATCTTGGATTTTCTTATAGTAAAACGTTCAACTGTTACTTCAAAATTGTTTAACTGTTAAAATTTATTACTGCCAAATATTTAACTGTCAACTACATATAAATTGTGAATATGAAGTACTTAATCAAAAAATGATTCAACTGTTTAAGTGTTAACTGTCAAAACCATAGAAATATATTATATGTACATATATATAAAGAATGAAACTTATACATCGGCTAGTTTATATTTTTCGTTTTCTTAAAAAATTAAATTTTTGTTTTATAAAATATTTTTTATCAACAAATTTTTGATAACTGATATTTTTATTATTCAATTAGATTTTTTTCGTAAGAAAAAAACGACCCCGCCAGCTTACTTATTTGAATAAGTAAGTCTTCACAAATAAGTTTGAAATAAGTATAAATTTCGAAAAGGACCTTAGTCTCCGAACTGAAAATGACCTTCGTCTTAAAAGATGATCTTTCGGTAAAAAATTTCATTTTCTTCGTAACAGTTCAGTTGAACGTCCAGTTGAACCGAAAACATTGCGAAGGGTCATTTTGCTACAACTTTTGCATTAATTGATCTTTGTTCGCCTTCATATCGAGGTCTTTATCCACAATTATTATCACGGGACCCCTTCAATTCTTGAGTTATTTAGCTGTTACGTGCACATGTTGGTTTATTCAATAACAATCAAGTTTCATGAACCCACTTTAAAAATTGTCATACAAACTGCCTAAAAGGACGATTCATTTCTACTGAATTTTCCATGTAAATTTCTTATAGTTTGGGAAAACCACTCACCAATTTGAATGTAAGTTTTGTAAATGTCAAACATTAAAATTCTGTCATAACCCGAATAACGTAAATGTTCTCACTCTTGAAATAATCGGTAGTTGAAATTGAAATCGATATTTGCATAAAGAATAAAAACCTATTATAAATTTCACTTTAAATCGTTTAACATATTTGTATCTGACCAAGTTTTTATCACCTATAAAGTTTTTAAGTGATTATTGATGGTTCCAATATAATTCTTTGGATATTAGCAACCATTATAATGAATATCTATCATTATTAGCTAATTGTATAGCGCATATTTTTGGCAGAACCCGTAATAGTTTCGATGTTACTATCGAAAAGATTTATTCATGAAGACTATCACGGCATAGTTTGCTCTCTTACAGATAATATTGCCTAATCTCTCTGTAATGTTTACATGCCCATTAAATTAATATGCAAAAATATACTTGGTATGGCGAATAAATGATAAAGTAGTTAAAGCTGCGGCAGTAAGAATTTAAATCCTGATAGAGGCTGTATGCAATCACAAGTTTTCACAATTCGATTACGAACGATGACGTGAATAAACACATATACGATATGAAATTGGAATTTAGCTATAGCCGTACGACTTGAATTGTGACTGAGTTGTTAGTGGCTAGTATATAAAGAAACTAACAAATAACTATACTTGTTGTTCTATACTTGAACTATACTAAATAATCTATCAAATAGCTAAAGCACTAAATCATGGAATTTAGTGTTAGAAATTAGCGATTCATCATCTGCTTATTTTTAATTTTCTCTCTATTATTCATAGCAGTTGTGTAAACAATAATTTACCATCTAACCAACGTTACAAATAAATTTACTCACCCTAAATAAGTATGTGATGTAGGGACTATTTCAACGTTTGTGGATTAATTATCTGATAAGATTATATTTATAGGAAATCATTCTTCTTCTACAAACTGTATCTTATTTTCCACGGCCAGTAAGATAATTTAGATGTTTTCTTAATTCTGAAACCAAAATTAAAATTAAAAAAACCAAATAAGAACAACATGAACAATTATTGAACTCTTTCACTGGTTTCGGTATTCTCTATTATATTAAAGAAGGAAAAGCCTTGTCCATTTCACGGCTGGTATAAAGTCCTTGGATCATAAAAAGTTTGGCTTTAGAAATGGCTGAAGCATAGATACATTGGTTTAAAATTGTGTACCAACCGATCAATGAAAATAAAAATCGTCATCCATGAAGTGTTAACCATGTCGTCATCCATGATGTGTGGCTTCTATCTTATATACACAATGTTTTATTTTTACAAAATTTTTATTATACAGCAATGTATGTAAATATATTATTAAAAGAATTAACTTATATGTGGTGGAAAATCGCTAAATAACAACACCATAAAATTCGCTATTAATTCCTTTATTTTTTCTTCGCTTAATTTTTAATAATTTTCGCTTGTTCGCAATGCTTCTAAGAATGAGCAAAGCATTATGGTTTTTCTTTACAAGTAATTATTTTCCTTTTTATTAATTAAAAGTAACGATTCGCCTACCGAGAAAAATGGGGAAATTTTATTATTTTAGTTCTTTAACACACAATAGAATGCAACAAGTTAAAGTGAAAGATAAAATATATAACAAGTAAAAAATTGCAAATAAACGTAGCTGTCCTTAAAGTTCAGTACTTCCTGTTTTTAACCCTATTTCTAATTTACATTAACTCTCTCTTGACTTGCAACATATCTGGTAATATTGCTGCATTTGCTGACGATATAGTCTTGTTATACTCTGGTATAAAATTATGTTGAAATTGTTACTTAAATTAGTCATGACTTGGGTATAATAAGAAAATGGTTTGACGTCCATTATATGACTTTCAGAGAGAACACAAAAATCTTTTTTATCTTTAGTATATAATCCACAGCCAATAGGAACCATACTTTACCATAAATCGGACTGTCGTTCTTTGGGTAAAATGTTAAAGTTAATTTCTATCTTCTAAAATATGTTTTAACACAGAGATCTGAGTTCATCTTAATAAGTTCTAACTTGTTGGGGAGGGATTTATTTATCTAATATACAGCCAATAATTTTTATTCAGAAGCAAGACATTTCTTTGAAAAAATTAACATCTATTGATTTCTTAATCTGTGTGTTTAAAAGGTACTTAAATTCATTTTTAAGGCAATTATAAAATATGCTTGTGAGTTGACAAAGCCTAGAAATGCTAATTAATTTAATTGGGTGATTATAGCAATATAAGTCAGTTACTGTGCATGTCATAAAAATATACCCTAATCTCATTATTGATATAAGTGATTTTACTATATTTACTTGTAAATTTAAATATTTTATACTAACTCTAATTGCTCTTCTAAATATGATTAATTGATTATTTCATTAATATAATAATAACTCTCAATTAAATTTTATCTTTAAGTTTTTTTAAAATTTTCGTAATAACTTAAATTTATTTATGCAGATAGTTTCAAGTCTGATTCCCATTATGAAAAAAATTTTGTCAGTATTTTTTACTGAAAAATCCAAAGCGAGAAAAAAATTAAAAATGCCATTAGAGTGACAGAGATCGTGTTTTACTTTTTTCTTTTTTTCATAGTGGATATATTTTGCCAGATGCGTAATGTTTTTGTAAAATACACTTAAAATCTACAACAATAAATTAAAAAAATAATAAACTTAAAGTTAAAATAATTATTCATTATTTTAATTATTTTCACAATGAATTAAGATGAATGGCACAAAACGAAATGTTAAAATTATGGATTGTTTATCGTCAATCCATAATTTTAACATTAACAAGTCATCCATCTTTATTTTTCCTATAAAATATTTCTCCAGCACTGAATAAAAATACTTCTCTTGATATATTTTGTCAGTACTGCTATAATAATTTACTGCTATAATAATTCAGTACTGTATAAATTTTTCATACTGGAAATATTTTTTATTTCTCTCGCACTTTAAGAAAAATTATATCTTTTATCCTTGACTATTTTTTCAGTATTTTTTCATAATGGAAATCAGACTTAAAGCTTTAAGCATACTCAGACAATTTCGAATGCTATTTATTAGTTTATTTTAGTGATGGTTAAATCGATTCTGATCGAATCTTTTTAACCTGATCATTAAATAGTTCGAAACATCAATTGATTCGTTTTAAAAAGGTCAGGTTAAAAAGAATCAAATGAATCGATTCGTTCATATCTGTAAAACCATCTATCGCATTTTTTCTTTTACTTTATTTTGCGAATGAGACGTAATAAACCACATAAAATAATTTTCTCATTTTAACACAAACATATAATTGTATCCCTTTAATGTTATACTGCTATCTTTACTCTTATAATGTGAAAGGGAGCTAAATATAAAGCATAATTTTCTCAACTTTATTACAACGTAAAGAGAAAATCACTTTTTAACTCGTTTTATCTATTCGTCTCGTTTTATTTTCAATCGAAAAAAAACGAACTGATCTTTTAATACGAAATGATTCTTTTAAACGAATTGACCTTTTGATCGATAAGATTCTTTTGAACGAATTGATTCTCTTATACTAAATGAGTCTTTTAAACGAATTGATCTTTTGATCGATATGATTCTTTTGAACGAATTGATTCTTTTCAACGAATTGATCATTTTACCGAACTGATTGTTTAATTCATCGTGTTATTGTCGAGGACGGGTTTTAAATACTATATAACCAGACTATAGGTTTATGGTCGGTGACTAAATTCTCTTTAAATTATCAACCATACATGTAAGGACGAAAATGATCAACGACCCAATCAACAGAAAGCAATTTTTAGCGGCATTAATATTCTCAGTAGCGGCATAATTGTATTATGTTTTATTCAAAACGACTAGAAAATGCAAAAGCATAATAAGTAGTATTCTACACAGTAAAAAATTTCGGTTGAATATTACGTGAATTTACTTCTGGGCAAAATTGCCAAGCTTTATCACGTAAAATTACATTCACATACAAATAAAAAATAATTATTAAAATTAAATACTATAAGTCATAAATTTACAAGCAAGATCATGTAATATTTAAATAATAAAACTTATAATTTTGCAGGAAGTTTGCAGATTTATGGTTAAAAGAATGTAATTTAGCATGAAACCCCTGTAATATTATGAACTTCGAAAATTTGTACATAACAAAACGTACAATTTTACATTAACTATTGCGTAATTTTAATCAATCAAACCCTAAAAAAAGTTTTTGCATGAAAATACTTATGTGAATATGGTAGGCATAGAGCTTCCACAATGCCCAGCCAAACCTTCAAAACGGTGATTCAGACATTTCTCTCCGACCACGATTATTAGTCTAGGCCCTTGAGATATCCGACAAATCAGAAGTTGGATTTGATAAAAATACTTTATATATAATATCGTTGTAATAGATTAGCAAAGTATATCGCGACGAATAAAATCAATTTATTGCGGTTTTGGTTTGTAAACTTACGGAATTCACAAAATTTTACATGCAATAGTTCTTGGTTACGTTAATTTCTCTCAAATTTGAAAAAAATAGGAATAATAAAAGAATATGTATGTAGTTTTACAGTAAATATCTTCCAATTTTAAAGTCCTGTTGAATATTAAAATAATAATATATTTTACATAAGAATGTGTGTAAAAATAATATTATCTTGCTTTATTATAGGCAATTTTTAAATTTACGCTACAAAGTTACCAAAATTTCTATTGAAAATTCAATTTATTTTTTACTGTCTCTTAGGTGCGTGTAGATTTATTTTCTCTGGTCTCCATAAATGGTGACCGACCGACGATTTTAAAACGCAAATATTTGTTTATTTTACCGATGGCAAGATCAAGAAAAAAAATCGGAAATAGAAAAAAGAAAATAATCTAGATAAAAACTAAATAGCGTTAAGAAATATGGAAGTGACCAAAGAGAAATTTATTTTTAATGGTGTTACCTATATGAAAATTATTCGCCTTATATTATTTAACGTTCAATTATTTACTCAGATTTGATTTCTTAGTTCTCCTTTAATTTTTGTTCAGCCAGCTGATGATTGTGCCGAATTAATTTTGCACCTTGCACATACCCGCAACCCATAAAAGTACTTACAAAACGAAAAATATAGTCCAACGAAACTTTGACTTTAGTGATGTACACTCACTATATTCAAGAACCTGACCATTTTCAGTGGAAGTGACGTGTTGTTTGGTGAATTTCGTAGTATCGGCAGAGCCCATCGACTTTCAACGACTTCATTGTTCATAGTGTCTCCAGCGAGACGGTTCTATTGAAGTTAAACCAGGTTGGACTTCTATACATCAACAACAATACCCGATGCAAAAAACAAGAATTCTAACGAATAAAACCATGCTGAAGCGAAAGAATTAACTTTGACCCGTTGTTCTTCTACAGACAATTCGTTGGTCACTTCCATGTTTCTTGACGATATTTGGTTTTTATCTAAATTATAATTTTTTCCTAGATCTATCGATTATTTTAATTTTTCTTGATCGTTTCATCGGTTAAATAAACAAATACTTGCGTTTTAAAATGGTCGGTCGGTCACCATTTATGGGTTCTATAGGAGCCAGAGAAAAAATGCGATTTGGAGTTATATAGTCGAATAATTTATTTTCCTTATAAAACATTAAATATGTTAGATTACTTAATTTATCGATAGAAACCATTTTTTAATTAGTTTACTAACCCAATGAAAGTTAACAACCCCATGAAGTATGCCCAAAACTAGTTCTAAAATTAATTTTGTAGTTTTGGACTTATTAAAGTTGACTTTTAAAGTTATCTCTCCAGATACCCTATATAAAATTTACAGTACCAGTCTATTATAACTACACAAAACGTTCCATGTTTAGACAAGAGTATATTTCGAGAAAATACTAGAACCACCCATATCTTATGCCATATAATATAAAACAACAAATTTGAATATTTTACTCAATGATAGTCACGGCTATAAAAGATATTAATAATTGACAATTTAGTATTTGTTTAACCTCTAATGTTAACCTTCACATTTAATTCATTATCATCATAGCCTTGATCTTTGGAGTCTTTATATTTAATTTTTGTCACAAAGTTTATGTAGTTTAAATTATTGACCTGATAAGTTTATATTTACGTCAACATACATCCATTTATAATATTAACATTTTATTTGCTACGTCGTCTGTATAAAGGCAATCATCCGGGTTCAATCCAGAGTCAAAATAAAACAAAAAATCTCTTTATTGTTGTGGTTGTTCGATTTTGCTCAACACTTACATACTAACAGAATGGATAAAATTGTCTAATGTTGGTGGGCAGAGAACTAGCTGTATAAGGAACGTTTCCAGTAAATAAACGAAATTTGAGAAATATTAAATGGCTTTTCGAAAGAAAAATTTAAGTATGAGTATTGAAGTACTGCTATTTGATTGCGATAAGGATAAACAATAACGGGCTGGAATAAAATCTCCTATTTCGATTTTTTGAATTTTTTATTGTTTATATATAATTTAAAAGACTAGAAAGTTTTCACATAAGTCCTATACTTGTTGAAGTGTGATAATTGATGCTGGGTGCTGTAATCGTGACAGCTAATGATAAATGGCGGGAGTTAAACTTTCGACTCCACATTGATGGGATCGGGGCATTGATTGACAGCTAGGGCGCTGGATCAACCAGCCGATGAAGACGTTTGTCTTGAAATGTATGGCATCTTGTATGTAGTCTGTATTATTCGTTTCGCTAGGCCGGTTTCGATCTGATGATGTCCATTGACTCGTTGTGTGATCGAAAAGATCAAATCCATCTCATCAGGCATATGCGACCGGACTTGATGTATGTTGCATTTCGTTTCTATATATACTGTGAGGCTATGTTGCAACAGTTCTAGCGAATTTACAGAATTTGACTCGAAATCTTTTTTCGATTATTTGTGTTTATACTTCACTATTGTGGCGTGACTATTCGTCGTATTTGTGAACGCCACATACTTAAGAAATAGCTTACACAACTATTTTCTTAAATAAATCATGTCCTGTATTTTTATAACAATCTGATGCACATTTTTGTACCAAATTACTTATAATACTATTCCGTGTGTTTACACCAGGTATTTTATTCCCGGATTTTTATCGATTTTCATACAAACCCGGGTTTGCTTGGCGATAATTTTGGAATTTTTTTTACACAAATATTTTTTGGTTTCTTCGGATTCTTGCACTCACATAACAAATACTCAAAGACATAGAATAAAACGAAATGAAAATATTTTTTACATATCCATATGAAAAAAATCCAATATTTTCTTTACTCGTGTAAACGATAAGGGAATTTTTTGCTTAAGAATCTGGAATAAAAAGCCTGAGACCATGCAATATTTTATGTTTGAGTTCAGTTTTGGAGAACCAGAGATGGTATCTCTATGACGCCACAAGCTGTAATGATAGTCGGTTACAGCAAGAGAAGTATTAACTAGATGAAAAAAGAGATAACAATAAACAATGAGTGAATCACAATTATTGTGAGTGAGTCACCATGCAGCAAGGGAATTGAAACCAGTTGTATAAACAATGACGCAAGGAAAATCGTGTATAATCAGTATGGAAAATCAAGAATCTCTCCGATTTGTATATAAGCAGTGCTAAATCGCCGAATCGGATCAGTCATTTCAGACGTTTCTAGGCTATAGCTATGTATTTCACGGTTTGGTGGCTTATGGTTTGTTTTTCCAATTCTGAAATTATAACGTATTGGTCAAAATAGATTTATTTCACAATCTTTCTCTGTTTTCTGTGTCGAGAAACAGCTATGATGTCAACAAACAATGAATAAATATTGCTTTCTGTTCGATGAATAATAGCATCAAGATCTTCCCGAATCGGAGCTATGGTTGCATATAACTATCAGTAGTATTTAAAGAGTTCTTTATTATGGCGCTGTTTTTTGGCTTCGATCTGCTCGTGTTGTTTTTTTGTTCGGAGTGTAAATGGAGTCACAAGACCAGCATTCAGATCGCCTTTCTTCATCAAACACCCGGTTTGTTCGCGATTTTAACTAGGTTGAGTTGTATATCTTTTTTATATACATATAAATTACCTTTATTTTTAAGATTGTGAAACACGCGTCTCTCTTTTAGTCCACATCTTTCGTTTAGCACTAAAAAGATACACATAATTAACATAATCATGTTTTGTTTGCACTTTAACTTATTTTCTAAAAATATCCTTTACATTACAATATACTTTACAAATATAAAATGTTTCTTTTGATTTCCGCCATTTCAAAGTGTTCCTCAGCAATTTCAAATAAATATAAAAACTAAGTGACCGCTTTTTATAGTGATTCATTTGATCACTGTGTATCAAAATGAAAAAATTAAATCATTGGCATGTAACGCACTACTCGCTCGGATTTAAGCCTGATTTTCATTAAATATACTGACAAAATAGTCAAAGTAGGATAAAAATATAATTTTTTTTAAAGTGCGAGAGAAATAAAAATAATTTCCAGTACGAAAAAATTTATTCAGTACTGAATAAATTTGTATGGTTACTGAAAAAATTATTATAACAGTATTGACAATATATATCAAGAGAAATATTTTTATTCAGTACTGGAAAAATATTTTATAGGAAAAATGTATCTGGATGAGAAATCGTTCGTATGCAGTGAAGTCATATTTAAAAAGTGACGGTAGCTTTAATTGTGACATTACAGTACAAGTCTCTTCAATTGAATTTAATAAATTTCTACCATTATCAATTAATTCTTTACCAATATATAATTCTAATTCTTTAGCACTTTTTATTTCACCTTCTTCGATTTTCTCATCTAAATGATCGGTCCCGATTCCCTCATCATTCGATTCGAGCAACGGATCATCGGACAGCGTTTCCGAATCGGATTTTCTTCGCACTTTTTTACTATGCTCCTGGCCGTTACCATTATTTGTGCTGTTACTACCATTTTCGGTATTTTCTTGGCATGTTTTAAGTATGGGATTCGGTCGACGAATTGGCAGTGTCGAATGATAATTTACTCCGTGTCCTAGAATGAAATATATGCCACATACATTAGTATGCATGGTCGCATATGGTTTATATACTAAAGAACATGTTATTGAATAAAATTTATATCATACTACCAGTTCCAGGATCTTCTGTTTCGCTCGGACACAGTGGATTGCTCGATCCGCATCGGCTAGGTCCCGGGCTCGCCATACTCGAATATCCGGATGAGCTTAAATTACTTTCGGACGTTGTTCGATCACCACGTGTGCATATCGAGAATGGACTCAAATAGCACATGCCAACAGAATTATTAGGCATTAGGCCCATTTTATTCGGATTCGAAAGTTTCGATTGGGCCGGCGACACACTTTCCGCATCCGATTCAATTTCACTCATATTCGATGTGATTGTGATCATTGGCGGTGCAAATGGTAAATCGAGGGATGTAGGTTTCTCAAATTGTTTCAGCAATCTATTGAATTGGGGACACAACTAAATGAAATATTCGATTATAGAGCCCAAGGGGCACGAGCGTATACCAACCTCTTTTGTTGTTGTTTGTTGGGAAACATAAAACTTGTCTCGCCGATTGAGGCTCGCTGTGGTGGCGGTGATCCTGGAAACATAAGAAATTGGGGCCGATCTTTTGTCGGCGATGGCTGTTCGACCGTTAATGTGGGTATAATTAATTCACGTGAATTACTTGGAACACATTCGGTCGGTGTTGGCGGATCAATGTCGATTGAAATTGTGATCGCTGGCGATTTCATTTGCAATCGAGTTTTACGCTGCATATTTGTACTACTGGCGTTCGATTCGTCTGTCGATATTGTATCGGTCGGTGTGGCATCCGAGTCTCGTGTAAAATTACAATTGGTGAAGTCAAGCATGGGAGGTTTGTGCTTCTGTAAATTGGAGGTAAATTGTTAAATTGTAACACAACATAATCCAATTACTCACCTTATTGTGCTCCTTGTCTTCAACAATAACATACTCATCCGTGTCGTCGGTGTAATTATGCGGCAACGGATTATCCATACTTATATTATTTTGTTGTCGAAGTCTATTCGGTCGATGCATAATCGGTGTAAGAGCTGGCGATGGTATCGGTGTGGGCATTTCGCGTATCGGCGACAAACATTTAAGCGAATTTGTGTCGCGCGGTATTTCGAGCAGAATCGTTGGCGGATGCAATAGATTCGAACTTGTATTGCTTTTGTGCGCGCTCAACGGATCCAAAACAGGTACTTCGATTGTACTTTGGCGATAGAACACAGGTGAATCTGGTGGTCATTTTTCTGTTCAAAGTATAGTTTAGTTAAATAAAATAAAAGATATTAAATATTTATTTTATTTTATTTATGACATATACATAGTGCATTTTACTATTTATTTATTGAAGTATATTGACTTATTGGTTTTACTTTAAATAATTGTTTGTATACATTTTGAACAACATGATAATTTATATGGCAGTAGAAATTCGCAATATAATGTAATTAGTTCTACATACCATATTAATTTTACAAATGCATATATTATGTGTTAAGTTAGTTTAAGTATATAAATTTTGTTCCTATAATTTGACCAGCAATTAGTAATAATTGTTAAAGTATTGAATCGGAAGCATTAGATTTATAAAGTTATAGAGTAATTATATCAAAACCAAAAATGATATTCCGACATTTTTCTGTGAAATCGTTTATTATCCCTATAATGATTATCACCTCACCCCACTTGTCACCGTGACGTGTATTGTCACTCGTGTCATATTTTGGTATTATGATTCTCGTTATTTTTTTGATGCCTTATTTACTATATTTTGGGAATTTAGTGTTAACTTAATAGCTGTTATCGTTTTGTTTTTATCTAATACATATTTGACATTGTAATATTGTAAAACAAATCTCACTTGACATCACCAACAACATTGTAGGTGACACTAAGTGATATAATACTCGCCGTGACAATCATAATACCAAAATTTTAGTGACTTGGCGTCAGTCGATGACAAGCTAGTGAGATTCATAATAGGGGTGTTAATATCTTGGGAACTAGAAAATTTAAAGTCAAATTACTCTGTCTTTCTCAATTTTAATAATAGTACGAGTTTGCTTCCAAATCAAACCATTTAATTCGTATATATATATATATATATATATATATATATATATATATATATATATATATACATATATATATACATATATTTATATTATATATATATATATATATATATATGTATATATATTATATATATATATATATATATATATATATATATATATATATATATATATAAATAAATATATATATATATATATATATACATATATATATATATATATATATATATATATATATATATATATATATATATATATATATATATATATATATATATATATATATATATATATATATATATATATATATATATATATGTGTATATAATGTTTAAATTTTTAAGACTACACAAATTTTAAGTTATAAAAAGTAATTATTTGGTGTTCTAGACCTGGTCAAAATGTTTTACAAATAATTGGTCTTAACAAATAAGCTTGGTATTATAAATATTTTGAATAAGTCTATTTTATCGCAAACTCATATTTAACAATAATAATCATTTCTATGATCATAACAAAATATTTACACAGGCACTACAAAAAAACAGAAAACTTAAAAATTTAAACAAAACCTGGTTACAAAATAATTGTTGATATTAAATAAAACGATGACGTAAATATACATATATAAAATAGTCTTTTAATACAATATTATTTATTATTATATTCATTTATTATTATGTATATAGATTAGGTACAATGGACGTTTTATAAATTATACAAGATGTGGCCTAGAGGAAAATCTCTTAGAATATGGAAAAGATATTATCTATCTGAGTTTGTTTGGAAAACAATTCGTTAGACGTTCTGTAGAAATGAAATTCTTCCTACTTTCCAAATTGTAATTTTTCACTTTTATATAATGACTAGTTAAGAAGTAAATACATAGTTGTGAACCTCATCTTGTATATGTATATAATATATATTCATATAGTTTTACATAATATAATATTATTTACAAGCTATAATAATATTTTATAAAAATAGAAATTTTATTATAAAAATAAATAAAATTTACTGTTGATTACTATTATCACTAAGTGAAATCCATTGTGCTGTGGCCGTTTTACTTCGAAACATTTCATCGAAAAAGGTTCGTTCTTCAACGCCAACTTCTGGTGAATTACCGACGACAGCTCGTCCCAATACCTCGTTTGAACCCAATAAACTGTCATGTATAACCAAAAATTCCATTGTTGAATTTTTGAGAGTATCTTTTGCAATATCAAATGTAAGTGCCTCGTTAAATACTGGCGCTACGGTACCACGATGAACACCTGTTTTACGTTTTTTCGTCTTTTTACCAGCACTAATAAGGGAAACTTTTACATATGGATCAGACGAATTTCTCGTGTCGTCGACCACACGTAAATTTCTTGCTTTTATGACGACTACTGTCAAACGTTCCGCAGATGGTAGATATGACAGCGATATCATTAAATCACCTAATTCGACTTTAGAGTCTTGTTCTGAACACGCACCCAATTGTTTCCAGATCTCGACTTTATCGGATAAATCAACGTGCGCCAAAGCGATTTGTGTTTCACCAATGCATACATGTCGTGAGTATGCATCAAAATCGTATAAAAGTATTTCCAATGTACGTCGTCCAATAACTGCTGGTCGTTCTTCAAAAACAAAATCTTCGTCGAATACCGGATTTAAGGTACGCTTATGAATTCTCGTTTGCCAAACATTAGTGCGATCGGGTAATAAACGTATTTTTGCATATGGATCTGCAGTCCCACTAAAGTCGCGTGGTTGCAAATCTTGCGCTTCCATTAGGCGAACAGTTAAAATTCCAGCAATTGGGTCGTACAATAATGAAATATGTACCGTACCCCTCATATCTTCGATTACAGATGCATTACGAGATGGTGAATTTTTTTGATATAATGACGTATCAATTTTAGTGTGATCAAGTTTGGCTTGCATCGATGCTACTTTAGGTCGGGCTGGACTTGTTGTCGATAGAACTACATGTTTATCAGTTCGTGCTATTGGGATAGAAGTAGTGGATAGCGTGATCGAGCGGTTACTCTCCGATGGAGATGATGGTGTTGGTGGTAATGAATCATCTTGATACGGTGTTTGATATTCATTTTGTAATCCTGCTTTTGATGTACTAGCAATTTGTGGTGGAATCCAAAATGTAGCATCATCCCCGCCTGCATGCGATATTGGGCTTCCATTGCGATTTAGTGAACGTGAACTTCCAGCTACTGATTCAGGATAGTATGGAATCCCACTGACTAATGCTTCTTGGCTAAAATAAAATAAAAATATCATAGTTAATCCGATTTTCAATCTTACTAAATTTAATTATAATACAAATGCTTTGTCTGTAAAGGATAATAAATTATTATTTCTATGATATTAATTAATCCAAGGTAATTAGCAAAGATAATTAAATATAAAGCGACAAATTGTCTCTTTCAAGTTTATTGGTTAAATATGCACATATACGGAGCAATTGAATGGAATGTGGAGGAAAACACAATACGCAGCACCAACAACAATTTTATTCACGGCAACGTCGTTTTAATAGATGTATATAGAAAAACAAATTAATTTTGTTTTGATGCTGTACGATGTGACGCACACAACTAAAAAGTAAGAATATATTTTAAATGAAAATAAATAAATAATCAGACAAACCTTGGATTTCCAAGGTTGCTATTTTTGTTTATTAACCTATACTTATGAGAAGAATTGAATAAACCGACCAAATGGCGTAGTGGTTAAAGCTGGTACCGGGATCAAATCCTGATAGGAGCGGGATGCAAAAGGAATTTTTCACCATCTGGTTATGATCGGTGGTGTGAATGAACACATCTATGACCCCCCCTTTTTGGAGTGCAGTACTCATGGGCCAACCCATCTTCTCCATGTCAGTACTATAGGCTGGTATGTAGCTATGCAATGTGCAGATGGTTCTATGTAAATGGGACCTATAGCCGTACGTCCTCGATGTGGCCGTAATGGCGTAAGGTTGGAAGTAAATAAGCGAACCGCGAAAGAATTGGGAGTGCCTTGAGCCCCAAAACAGATTGGAAAGATAACAAACAAAAGAATGGAATAAGTAGTAGCATCTGCGAACCTCAATGCATAATAAATTTTCGTATTAAGATGTGATTGTAATAATGACCTTGAATATGTCATTTTATACTGCATGAACGTAATTATAAAAGGAATATTATTATGAATAATATAAGAATGATAGTTTTAAAATGAATGCAAAATGCAATGTCAGAATAAATTACAATCTAGACGAATAAATCTATGCATATACATATTATACCTATATTATTTGTTTTCTCCAGAAAAGTTCTCCAGACGCAACCATGTCTAGATGACACGCCAGTAGATGACACAAAGTTTAGTAATCTATTAGTTACTTATGTAAATTACAACTGAATTAAAAAACAGAAGGAGAAAACTGGACGTGGATCAGTATTTTGGCTATATTTTGAAGAATTTGTTTTAGTTTACGATGTGCGATACAATATAATAATTCTGATGACTCGAATAATGAAGTAAACCTCCAAAAGGTTCACTTTATGATTCGAGAAATGAGAATTTTAGCCAATGGGAATGATGTTACCGCCAGCAATCTTAACCGGCCAGTTCACAGAAGTGAAAGCAAATTCAAGAACCAAAAGAAAGAGTAACGGAAAAGAAAAGATGGAGACATTAGATTATTTTATTTAAAACAGTGAGATAATAGATTATGTGAAACAAGATGAAAAGGGTCGAAAATTAAATACTGATTTAGAATGAGAGAAAATAAACTACTTTAAAGGAATGATTGAACTGAGAATATAATTCATACCTAAAAATCATTTATTTTACTATGCAATTTTTTGTTATTAATACTTATTAAGTATTAATAACAAAAATACACTGTTGTATTGTCGCTTTGGGGAAAACGTTGTTATGGCAATAGCCTACTATTTATTATTTTTGGCGATTTTTATTATTAAAAATAAATTCATTAGAATCAAAGTAACACACAACAAAAACAAAATTCTTATATAACTATCTTTCAACTTAAATATAATCTTTCATGTTGTGAATTTAAGTTTTATCTTTCACACCAATTCATTATATTCTCCACCCAAATATAAATCGTGGTCCTCTTAAGAATCGATAACTTTTTCCAAATGTCACTCATGCGTATCCCAAGCTTAAGAAAATGCAACTCGTGCTGCGCACTCGTTGCATTTTCGTCGCTGGGATACGCATTCGTGACATTTGAAAAAAATTATCGATAATAAGCGGAGCACTAGTTATATTACGTCTGATAATACAATCAATAGAAGAGCCATAATGAAACAGGAGCGGTGAACTATTTATTCTTATTATGTTTAGTAAATAATTAATTAAAATTTAGTTTTAAGATTTTAATTATTTTTATGGTTTAAAATTTTTCAGTGATATAATCTCATTTTATTTTTCACAATGACTGAAACCTTGCACTGATAACAGAACTATGGTTCTGGTAAAGTCCAAAATTAACAAAGATCAACGATTGACACAAGCTATTATTGTTGATGAATTGGCCTTGAATGCCATGGCTGTATCGCGAATATTAAATAATCGTCTAGAATACACAACGAAATCTGCTCGTTGGGTTCCAAGAATTTGAAATGAGACACGAAAAGGGCCCGAGTGAATTTTGCTAATCACAAAAACTCAAAATAATGTGAGTCTTAGCCGGACTACTCTGACTGTCCACGATTTCTGCTTAAATAATAACTAGCACACGTTACAATTTTTTTGAAGTTAATCGGTTAACGATATCTTATCATGAAACAGTTGGAAATTTAATTTTGAAAACCAATTGAAACCTTCATATACTGTGAGCTCATAAATCTGTTAACATATTTTTACAAAAAATACACGAACTTGTTGATTTCAAGTGTAGGTCCCATGTAAAGGAACGATATATGGAGTGGTTTTCTTACTATTTTACGTTGCTTATATAAAAGAGACACGTAATAATAGGCCGTTCAAATGCACCTGGTTTATTATGACAAGTGCTGGTTACTGGTGGAAATCTCGTCTGTTCGTGAGCAAAAATGTTACTAAACCGTCGTTAGTTGTTTGTTGCGCGTGCATGATATTATCTGGTTATATCATTAGATATAATTAGGATAAAACAATTGATAATGAAAAAATTACAAACCTTTGTCCCAGCTCTTCGTTTTCAGTAGCGGTCTCAAGCAAATTCTTCTCAAACCAGTTCAATTTATACTTTTTAGAACACGTTATATAAAATAGAACTCCTAGCAGTGATACAATCAAAAATGATAGGGAGGCATATATCACAACTTGTGATATGTTGACCTCCTCCTGATGGAAACCAGTATCCATTATTTTACCCAGTTTGCTGAATTAATCTGCAAGAGAAATAAAAATTAAATTAAATTTAAATCTCGTTTAATGCAATTTATTAAAATTTCTATTTATTTATACCCTCAATCTTCCATCGAATACATAAATATTTGTATATTAGAATAGGAAGGTTGAGAATGTTTCAATATTTTTTTTTCACTATTACAGCTTCGTACAGTTTGAATTTTATTTGTCTTTAATTCACCACTGTTCATGATTTAAGATTATGTGAAAAAAAAATTTTGCTATAAAATCCAGCATTAATTTATCGTTCAACTACGAAATTGAATGTAATAAAAATTCAAAATACATAAGAACACAATATGCTTCCTACTGTTTCGTTCATGTAAGAACTCGAGCACTTTCTCATGCCGATTCTACAATATAAAATCATATTTTTAAATTTTATTTATTTTAATTTAATTTTTATTTTCTTTAAATGAACAATAAAATTTGTGACGTAAAAAATTGAACGAGAAAAAATGGAAAAATAGGAAAATTGAGTTATTGCTCTTTAATAAATATTATATAAATGAAAATAAAATTGCAATCAAAAATCAGTTTGGAAAATCAAAAAATCGATACGATTTCTTTCCATTTTCTTAATAAAAGTAAAATAAAAAATCAATTTTAACACTCATCGATTTAGATGCTATATAAAGAAGCTGAAATAATTTTTTTGAGTTTTACATTTAATGTAGTGAAAATCGTTTAAAATTATATCCACTTCGGATTGAAACCGGTCATTTAAAGTTAAGATGTTGGGAATAATATGGGACTAAATAATGTCGTCCAAAAAATCAAACGAATTTTTTTGGTCTTTGTTTCTTTGATCTTAAACCCGGAACATACCAACCATTTTCGTTATGCGAATAATTTAATTAAATGAAAGTGTTTCCCAAAAATAATTCAATTATTTTGAGTGTTCTCGTTTAAAACTTGTTTTAGATCATAACTTCTCGGAAGTCAAGATTAAAACGAAACAAACTTTGAAGAAATAAAATAACTGTTAGACATTATTTACTGCTTAATTTTTGCTGTCGCATCTGAAATAGAAGTAAGATACCTACCCTTAAAAAAGTTATATTTTTTCATTTGTTATTATTGATCCGTACGTAGGTGGTGAAAAAACATTAAAAAAATTGTAATTCTCGTATTTGCGCGTAATAATCGTAATAATATTTAATATTGTTAAATGGTTATTTAGTTTTATTTGGTAAAATGATGGGTTTTTAAATTAATTATTTTACTACTACAATAGAATTTTTATTCATTAAGTATTCATATTTTATATATTATATAAAATCATTAAGCTCCTATTTCTAGAACTGTTCAGCATATACGAGGCATATCAGCATTTTAATGTTAAACAAATCGCTCTATGTATTTCGTTGCATGTTTAGATTTTTGTAACGGTTGTTGTACCTTCTATTTAACTCTCGTAAACATTTGTTTTGAAAATTTTGAAATATGTTAACATTGTTTTTCTTGGTACCATTCTACAGTTGTATACCATATGTCCAAATTGGTTTCATTATCTGCTAATATTTATGTAATTATGAATTTTTTATATAATATATTCTGAAAGTTCCGTTTCATGTACTGGTTGACTTTTCTTTGCTATCTGTAATATCTAAGATTGCAGTATCATCCTCAAATGATGCAATATTAGTTGTCCTTGTAATTGGCTATTTTGTTTAAAATAAATACAGTATTGGTTCTAAAACGATTCCTCTCTGGAAGTTCATGTGATATTTTTAAAGTTAGAGTTACTTACTGGAAATTAATGCGAAAGTGACGGTCAGTTAGATAGGACTTTAAAATTTGGTGAAAATGTAGTTTATATAAGGGCGGATTCTAGTAATAGCTAGACGAAGAAGACTTGAACGTATGTTCTTAATTTCAAGCAAATTTCCACTTTTTTTTTTAAATATTTTATACTATGCAATCTGTTTCGGGGCTCAAGTCTCTTCCAGCTATTTCGCGGTTCATTTATTTACGTCCTTCTTTACGCCTTAATTCGGGACCGATTTTCGTAGAACCTGCGCATTGCATAGCTCAATGCCAGCCTATAGTACTGACAGGGAAGACGGGTCGGCCCATGAGTTCTGCACTCCAATAGGGGTCATAGATGTGTCCATTAACACCACCGATTGTAATCAGATGGTGAAAATTCCTTTTGTATCCTGCTTCTGTCGGGATTCGAACCCTGTACCTTCCGCTCCGACTGCCACAGCTTTAACCACTGAGCCACCTGGGCGGTTAAATTTTCAATTTAATTTGTAGTTCTATGCACTTAGTTTATAGTTGAGTGTTTCTCTATAAAGTCTAATAATTGAAGTGGAAGAAAGATTTTACTTTCTTCTATTACTGAGTCTTTTGAACTGTAGTTTTTAAATAAATTTATAATACGGAAGAAGCAATATTGATGTGTACGATGTTTTGTAGTTGTGTGGTTAATTCGGTCTTGAAATCATTATCAACTTTAAAGCTTTCCACTTGGATGAACCATATTTTGTCAAAATACTTGTTTAGTTTTTGTTAACCGTTTCCAGAGAATTTTTTAACTATTTGTCCTGAAATTCGGTCATAACTATGAGATATCTGGGTTTTTAACTCATTTTGTTACTATCCAGAGAGAAAAATCAGATTTTTTTGACCAAGGTATTCACAATAAATGAATTGTTCTTATTTTTTTGGATAAGCAGCTTATTATATTGCTAGATAACTAAGTTTCGATTTACTTTGCAGTGCTCGACTCCTTTATCAAATTTATCAAGCTTTTCGTTTTCACTTACAAAATCTCTTACTTTCAATGAAAAGTCTTTTTGATTTTCTGTTTAACATTGAGAAGGTTGTGTTCTTCCAGATTGCTCGAAGTATACTTTTATTTAAAAGTTCTAAGTGATCATCAAGCAGTATCTTTTAATAGGTACTCCCAATTTGTTTTGTTGTTTATTAATTTAGGCCAGTTTGGTTTCTTAACAATGGTTGCACTCACACTCATTATAACTGGCGAGTGATCTGACTATATTCCTTCACTATTTCTTAGAAGTACGTAGTTTTCAGTTATAGCTTTCATTTAAACGGTATGCCAATATGTTGATTTATCTCGAGGATAAAACTTACAGTTTAAGGATTGTCCTGCGGCAAACGGATCGTTGCCCTTGAAAAGTTGGAATAGTCTTGACTACCATTATGTAATAGTCTTGACTACCATTACCTTGACTACCATTTTCTTCACTTGTATCGGTGGACAATAAATAAATGAAATTTTAAATTGTATTAGTGTTTGATATTTTGCAAACATATTCTTTTGATTCTCCTCTTGCCTTGATGGATAGCGTAGAAACAGTGGAGTCCACACATTTTTGCGTCAGGAAGATTCTTATATCATGAATAATATTATATCTTTTCGATATTTAAATTTCTAATAATAATAAATAGGGGTTGGCTAGGTAGTAGAGATTTTACTTAGTATACAACAATATCTATGAAACTAAATTTTTAAACCTATATGAATCCTTCATATGTAGAATCTTTAAGAACTTGAAATTATAATTCTGAAGAGCCTTTACCTGAAAAATAAACTGTTTTATCGTTTCTATATGATATCTCAATAAATCAATCTGATTTTTATAACAACTGGGTAAACATTTTGGTCTTTTAATACTATTAGATCTAAATATTAAGTACTGATGATGAACAAGACGCTAACTGTTTAAGAAACATAAACAATATTTTGAAAAAAATATATTAGCGAATATATTCGAAATAAGTGATTATATGTAATTACTGTTCAAGTCTGTAATGAAAAGTGATGACTGCTGATTCTGTTCGGATATAATTTACCTCCAACTAATGAATGCAATTTAAAGCACGAAAACATTTTACATCAGTGTTTGTTCTTTTCAATATTAAAAATTTAACTATGTGTATATTTGTATCGTTAAAATTTGTGCTTGGTTCTTAAGGCTTGATATAAAACATTAAGTTATAAAAACTTCCATAAATTTAATAAATATTATTTAACATTTCTCTCTTGACAAAACACATGTTTTAACAATTAGGATCATAATAACACAAATAACGATCTACAACGGTTTTCTAAAAAAAAAATTTAGTTTATTTAAAAAAAAAATTATGTAAGTGAAAACTTAGGATGGAAATCCACCCCACAAACTATCAAAAATATTTTATCTTTGGCTTATCAACTTAACCTTTAACTACTAAAAACTACTATTACTTTTCAAATAGATTTTTATGAAAAACTTTAATTTTTAATGACAGCACATGGTTATAATAAAACAAAGTCACGATAAAAGACATTTCTTCAAAATCTACCCCCAGTACATATTTACAGTACAATTAGGCACTGGCATTTAAAATAAAAAAACGCATTTAAATTTATTCAGTTTGCTTTAATAAACTATCTAGACAACAGATTTTTATGACAAAACAACCAAGCAGAAATTAAAAAAATTATTTAATCAAAGACAAAAAATTATTTTAAATTTACATTAATTAAAATTTTCTTTATCTTAAATAACAAAAGCAACCAAAATTCCCCAAACACAACATAAATCAAATCCGTATGACTACAGAGCCTGAATAGATATACATATTCGTTCATAGATTATACTTAACTGACAAAACAAAATTTCCATTATAAATAAAAATTATCAAATTATGCAAATCAACTTAATTGTATAAATTATATGGAAAGACACTTAGCGAATAAGAAAATTAAAAAATAAAATGTTTAACGATCGATTATTCGAACAACATATTTTGCTATACAGACAAATACTCTTTAGGTTAGATTAGTTCATTGAACATTTTGTCGTCACTTTAATAAATTGTTAAATTAATGACTTTTGATAATTTACAGTCTATGCTATTATTCCTTAAAAAAGGAACGTATTATTTGCAAACATTTGTTTTTAGTTTAGTATAATTCCAATAAACTCTTTAATAATAAATAAGCCAAGTTGGAAAAATTGTTTAGTTTTTTGGTGAATACATACCATAAATAAAATGAAGTTCTCCCATGAGAAAAACACCTACAGTATCCACAAGAAAATACAGCAGTCATTCATGCACCATCGTACACGATAATCGAAATAAATCCTTGTTATACATTATTCAATATTTAAATAAGTAAAGTGTGTGTGCGAATAGTGGTATAATGATGGTCCGAAATAACAAAGTGTGTCTTAAATATAAAAGGTTACACAAAAACAAATGCTGTTTTTAATGAAATAAACAACTGACCCAATTTAATATGAGGTATACCTGTAAGACTATTTCAAAGAATTAATGTTGCATGCTATCTTCAAGGTAATAGTAAAAACTAGCTAGTATATATGTATATATATATATATATATATATATACATAAATAATTATATATATATATATATATATATATATATATATATATATATATATATATATATATATATATATATATATCTAAAATATTAATTAATGCAACGACATAGGTATAGCATGCATGTATGTTTAAAAATTATGTATAAAATTTTCAAATTAACATACAATCCTTTTAAAACATGTTAGTGCTAGATTTTAAACTAATCTCAAGTGATTATCAACGCCATGTACACTACATTGAAGTTCTTTTTGCACACTTTTTTTATGTAGTTTATATATGTACGAGTAAAATTGAACGGAACTCTATCGCTACTGTGATAAAAGTTCTTTGACGGTTCATATTCGGCTTATTGACATAAACAAATTGTATTAAAATTTAGAGGCCGAAACTTAGTCAAATTTTTACTTTATTTACTTCACACAATTAACACAATATATTGTATAACACTTGCCTCTTGTAACTGGTGGGGCTATGCTACTTATCTTGTGCACCCAATTTGTTAAACTTCATTTATTTATTCACTGTGTGTCCGAAATAAGTTCCTTGTCGCTGATGGGTATGATAATACTTAAGATAATACTTCTCCGATACGATGAACACTGCTTATATGTAAATCGGTCGGATTTTTTTTATCATTACATTTTCTCCAACAATCGAAGCAGCGGTGTATTAATTTGTGACGTTGTACATAGTTTCAGATACTTCTATATTTGATTAAGTAGTACATTCGACCTGTTTCAACTCCTTGCTGCGTTTATATAATGTGTATTTTCTTGGAGTATTGTAATTTCTTTCTTCTTTTCGTCGCATATTGCTCAAGGGATTAATTTTACCGCTTGAGCGTCGAAGAGATAACATCTTTCAATTATTTTCAATTTTTGAAAAAACTGCAAGTTAACATTTTATCGTTTGTAAAATTTAGGATTACCATGGTTACGTAGTTTAGCATAATTCTATATTATATTTCCAAAAATCGTTATCTTTTGTTTTAAATTAAAAAAACATATTAACAACATAAGCATTATTAGAATAAGTTCAGTTTAATTTTGACTTCGTCAAGAAGTAAATCGTTAAGTTTTTTTATATAATTTCAGAAATTTATGTAATTCTTCCAACTTATTAGAGAAAATTTATGTTTAATAAAAGAGCAAAAAATTATGCAAAAACCTACTAATAAACAATCGTTAAAGTTGTTTGTTACCGGCAGAAAAGTGATGGTTTTGTCTGAGATGTAGAGAAAAGTAATTTTATGTGATGAAAAATAGTTTATTTTGATCGCCCAGAATGATTTAACTAATATTTTCACGTTTTGAGAAAGAAACGTGTCAAAGAGACAGTGCAACGAATAAAAACTTTATAAAGATTACAATGAAAGTAGAATTGTAAAAAATAAAAATGCTTGTCCTAATTTCAATACCATTTCTGAACCATGCCATGGCTTTTTCAACAATTCTGAAACTGAAATAAAATTTTATTGGAAGTTATCGGGCAGAAAATATGTATCAATTGATAGAGAAAAGAAGAACTCTAATTTTTCAGAGTGGAAAATGCATTTATAATCGAGGGATAATTCGAGGGCGAAGTGAGAAGTCTGGTGAAAATGAAATATGGAATAATATTTGCAGTCAAAAAAATTTTTTTTAGCTCGTGTACCGTCCAAATATTAGATCTCTTTCTAATAATACGATTTATCAACTTTATCGCCTCATTAGAGCCAAATCTTTTTCCGCCGAGCTATTTCTTAAAGTTTGGAAACAGGAAATAGTCGCAGAGAGCTAAGTCTGGAGAATATGACGGAAGTGGAAGCAATTCGAAGTGTAATTTTAAATTATAATTAATGTCATACATGTGCGATTTTGGTCGATTGTAAGCAAACGTGGCACCTTCACTCTTCGGTTTTGCAAAACCGTATCATTGTATTACCACACCCAAAATGGGTGACGGTTTTTGATATGGTGCCTCTTTTTTGGGCGTTCTGAACGTTCAGTATCAGTTGTGTAAACGACCACAACAAAAATCAATAAGCGACTTTTGAATCATTTTGATCGATGATGAAGAGTCCCCATAGTATTAATCAAGCTTTATTTTGGTTTGCGTAATGGTTGTTCCATGCTGACTGTCATAAAATTCAATGAATGTCAAAGCTGAACTTAATGTTAGATCTTTCTGAAAATATTAATTTAGCTCAGTGATAGTCGATATTGACACATGACATCTGGATTGAGGCGCCCCTATTGCAATTTTACCAGACTTCTGATTCCACTCACGTATATACACTGCAGTTCACTTGAATAGGAACGACGGTTTTTTTGGTATATTTCGAAATCGATCCTACTTTTACAATATTTTTTTTACAGCATTATAAGTTTTGACTAAGCAGTAAATATTAAAGGAAAAACAAATTTATTTTTTCATGATTAATTTTGCTTTCTTGTTTTTTTCTCAAATATAATGGTAAATTTGAATGTTCACTTGAATAAGAACGATTAACTAATCTTAATAAAAAGTTATTTTATTGACTAAAAATTAAATTGAATTCGATTTATTTTTAAAAATTAATTTAGTTTACATAATAATGTGTACTACTTCCCTTATTAAAAATAACTTCATACAACCTGCTTGAGATGGAGTCATACAAAGGTTTTAAATAATCTAAAGAAATTTGGTTCCAGGCTTCATTTATCGCCTTTTTAAGGTTTTATTTATCGTCGAATTGTCGACCACCTTCGTAAACTTTCCGAGACAGCCAACCCCACATGTTTTCCATGATATTGAGATCAGGAGAATACGGAGGCCATGGCAAAAGCTTTACATTTTACTGCGATATCCATGATTTGATTATGTCAGCGGTATGGATAGGGGCATTATCTTGCTGATATATCCATGGCAATGGCCCAAAAGTACCATTGAAGCGGGGAAATGCTTCTTCGAGGATGCCCTTGTAAGTTACTGCGGTCATTTTTCTGGGAAATGATAAATCTCCCGAACAATAAAATGATATAGCCCCCCACACTATAACGTCTCCTTCCCGGTTGTAGTGTTTTTGTCTAAAAACTTTTCCTCTTTTCGAAGGTCGTGAAAGTAATAATTAAACCCATCGGGGCCATCGAGGTTAAATTTCTTTTCCTCAGAAAAAACGACACGTTTCCATTTTCAGCCCATGTCATATGCTGCCTCAAGAAATCTAACCTTTTCTGTTTCCTCTCCTGATTTATAGGTGGTTTCTTGTGGAGCTTTCTTCGAATAAGGTGATCTGTTTTTTTAATCAGTCTCCATACTGTTATTCGGCTGGCCTCCACACCAACTCTAGCTTTAATTTTTGCACAAGATAGTGCGCATTGGATGGTGCCCTTAGTATGACCCGCTTGTCAGATGCAGATGTGGCCTCAACAGTTCGGCCTTTATTGTTTGAGCCATATTCTCTAGGATTTTTTGTAAAATTGAAGATAACAGTCTTACTTCTCCTTATTTTATCTTCAATTGCTTGTAGAAAATAATTTTCGCTGTGTAGTACTTGAATTTGGGGTATTTCTTCTTTACTAAGTTTTTTTCCTCGATTTTTTTTATGTTAAATTGGTAACCTTTTTTAAAAAAATTAATTTACGGTTAAGTTGCTAACACTTCCAATTTATTGCTAATATGGTCGTTTCTATCAAAGTGAAACAAACAAAAATCACATTTTTTAAGAAAAAACAAAATAAAATAAAATTCTTTAGGCCTAATTATTTATTTTTATTAAAAAATTATGTAATTTTAAACAAGTGGTAATCCTGTAAAAAAAAATATTGAAAAAGTTGGATCAATTTCGAAATATTCCAAAAAAAAGTCGGGCCTTCATTTTTTTCAGATAAACTCATATGTATTTATTTCATGCATTAGATTCCAATGAAAACCTAACATTAACTCAACTCAATCCCATTCATCGAAACATGGTAGTAAATGGTGAATTTTTGATCACTAAACAATTTTAAATATAAAACTAAAGCGAACGAGTTTCTCAAAATCCAAAATGTTATTTTTAATCTACACCACGGTACCCTATTATTTCCACATACAGAAAAACTGTTAGTTTGACTATTTTTGAAATATGTCGTCAAACATATCCAGATTATTGCTGGAGTATATCTATATATAGCAGAGTACCTTACTAATCGTATTATTTATGTTTCAAAGCAACGTAAATTGCGTTGAAGGAAAAAAACAAAATAATTGTATGATTTCAAAAGATGCTGAAAATATATACACAAAACATAAATATTTACATAATTATTTGTTTCAAGCTTGTTGACGTACTTTTCTCATTGAATAAGTTACTTGAAAATAAACATACCATAGAGCTACGCAGTATTTTCACAACACAATTAAATGATAATGCGTCGAATAATGAGTTATTTTTCCAGAAAATAATGAAAATGGGATTAAAAACAAAATAAAATTTTTGTAATTAACGGGAAGTACATAGCAAATATACCAGTTGATTGATAACAATATGTCTATTTTAGTCCAATAATAAATTGAACATACATACAATTCAATCCACGAAAATGAAATTAAACATTTCTCAATCACTCTAATCACATTTGATTATATTTGCGTATACTTAAAAATAAAATAAATAAACTTTTGTTTTTTGTTATTATCTGATAAGACCATCATTTGAAAAAAATATCTTTTTTTTTATCAAAAATAGAAAATTTTCATGAAAATATCATGACCAAAAATTATACATTTACATAGCAAATGATAATATGGTGGTTAACTGCTATTTAATTTACGATTAATAATTTATTTACTTTATATATTTATTAACAAATATTGAACCCTTGAATGTTTGGTTTTGAATTTCATGTGAAAACTGTAATGGAATATTCTAATTTAACCATGCATGTTACACCTCCGTTAGTCTGTATGAATTTCATCATTCAAATTAAGATAATTCAACATTCAACATTTGTTATTTACTGTGGGTTGGTTCAGTGAATAAAACTGCCTTAGTTGGATCGGATAAGGCATCGAAACTGATTAAGATGGTATATAGATCGGATCCAAAACCAACTTTTCATCATTCACGGTAATGTGGATGAACAAATCTATTACCTCCGTGTTGGAGGGTGAAACTCATCGACCAACTCCATATAAGATTCCATGAAATGAAACGGGATGATAGCCGTATATATCTTGGATTTGGTTCCAGCGTAAGGTAGAATGTTAAAAAGAGAACTGAAAAAGATTTGGGAGTCTTAAACGAGACGATATTGGTATAAAAAAATACAAACAAAACCCAAACATATATTGAGAGTTAATTTTGTAATCGTAATCAAAAAAATTATTTTATCTGTGTTATAATATCCAAATGAATTAAATGTAGATTAAAAGTTGAAAACGCATTAGAATGAGTAATGATTATATATATTACTAAAGAATATTCGTAAGAGAATATAAATCTTATATTTACATCACTTGGGGATAATAAACCATGCTATTTATCTTTTATTTAAAATGTTTTATCAAATATAAAAACAAGTACGTCATAGCAAATAATATAATATCCTCGGATATTTCACACAAAGTTGTATAAAAAATTGGTTGTGTCGAGATTCTACTTGTATAGTGATTATTTATATATCAACTTTCTTTTATATATCTTTTAAGGTCAGATCATTTATCTAATTAGGTATTTATAATTTGAAACCTTTTATGGGCTTCCACATTAGCATATCCTCGATTTTCACCCATATAGTTTTTGAACCCCCATTAGATTATTACACAACCTTGAACTCACACTATTGAAACTCAATTAAAAAACTATAAATATAGCACAAAATTACTCTTTTAAAATATATGAGCATTCATTAAATATCGATATAACAGCCGTTTACAATGGGATTCTTCTAACATCACCAGATTCTTAGTTCGCGTACTGTAAACGACTAATAAAAAGTAACAAGAATAGTTTTATAAGTATTCTGCTTTATCACTTTGGCTGCCAATGTTTTAATGAGCATAAACTCTAAATTCCACCCAACTATGCCAATGTTGTTCTATACATACATTCGAAATTCTGTAATCCTCTACCTTAGTAAGTAACAACACTGGCGTGATTGCGTGGAAATACGAATGTATGTCTATAACAACACTGGCACAGGAAAACAGAATTCCAAATATATTTTTAGAAGAACAGTGGTATGGTTGGTTCAGGATATTTTGCCTTAAAAGGATGGTATTGGTAAAAGCCAGGATTGTTTATGTATTAAGAGATATGGATGTATCACAAATTTAAACTGGAAAGATTTTCATTTTGATCCAATGTATCATTTACATGATCAGTGTTGATATACTTGTTCAAACAGTCTATGATAACAAAGTGAAATATTTAAGAATTAGAAATAGCCAAATTAAGCAAATAAGAACCAAATTAAGCAGTTCAAATTCCTCAAACAGTGTGTTGTGTTTTCTAATTCCTTTAAATTTTTATTTAACAGTCGCTTTCCAATCGACCAACCGCTAGTACCCGCTTGTGAACCGCTAGTGTTTTATGGATAAAACACGCTTTTCGATTTACCGGATAAGTTTGCTAAAATGTTTCTTATCGAATAACTGATGAGTAAGATCAATTGAGCGAGCGTATTTTTAAATATTATGTGAAGTAACAATTTTTTTAGTCAGGGGTTTTAAATTCCTAGATCCAGGCCAACATTTACTCAAGAAACAAGAACTCAAAAAATAATGAAGAGCTAAAATGAATCGAAATTTATTATGACGTAGCTATAGTTGTAATATTTTTTATAAAACTTTTGGTATAAAGGCGGTGAAACTTATGATGGGTAATGAAGTCAGAGAAATACTTTATAACGATTAATCATATGTAAAACACTGGTGAGAGTCAGAATAGGTTTCTTTAAAATAACAATATAGCATTCCAACACATGATCAAAAGTATTTCAAATTTATATACTATCGTAAACATAGTTTATTCTGATTCTAAAAACCCATTAGAAATTCCATTGCTAGAAATATTTCGTTTTTTAAGGGATTTCATCAAATCTGTTGACAAACGTTAAACGGTTGAAAAACATCAATTTTTTTGTAAACCTACTAATACTGCCATCTAAAATTCTTTTCCATGTTGTCTCACTTTTTGATACGATTTCATTTATAGTATTCTAACTTATTTGGTTTTTCTTTTCATATAATTACTTAATTTTAAAGCCAGATCGAACATGTACGACTATACGTAAAATTTGCATCGACCATCTGCCCATTGTATTACTCTATGACATTCGAACTTAAATCACTGCTCTATTTGTCCGGGTAAAGATCATTAGAGCCAATAGTCGTAATTATGATGTCAAAATGAAACGGCTTCGAAGCCAACTAGAAACAAAAAAATTTTTTATATTAGAGTGTATTTTGAGAAAGTACGAGATGTTATATTTTAAACACACCAAGTAATAATTTTCAATTAGAAAATGATGGAAGAAAGAAAAGAGATAACACTAGCACAAGTGAATAAATATTAAAACATGCGGAATATAGCATTACAACTAAGTGTATAATTATCTCGAATATACTACAGAATTAACTTGACTCGAATATACTACACAGCTTTAAATATACCGCAACATGTTGTGGCATGTTTAATTCTGTTTAGTATATTCTACATAATTATACTCTTAGTTGTTATTCTTTGTTCCGCATGTTTTAATATATTTATTCACTTTTGTTGGTGTTATCTATTCGGATTACATTGAATGATCGAGAATAGATCCGGTTGACAATATATCAACGAAGTGGTACCAAATCTTCGTATGATATAGATCTTTTATTTTAATCGGAATTTAATTTAAATCAGTATTTTAATAGAAATATGTATATTTTTTATTTGATTTCAGTTTAAAAAGCTTTCAGCTTGTAATATTTAGATAGTATTTTAACCAATAAACGATTTATAATTCCCGAACTATTTTCGTGTACTGACAAACAATAATCGAATAATACAGGCCTTTCAAATATAATATTCAGTAACAATTCGTAAACCTCGTCTTTTCTGTTGGTGCTTTATTGTATGACGAGGACTGTTTTTTTATTGTTTGTTTATATTCCGTAAAAGATTGTGGTAACACACAATTAGCGTTAATCAATATATGTATCTTTATTTGAATCCATCATATTGAATAAATCGCTGTAATGTAACATCGCTTAGTTTGAATTATTTAAAAATTAGTTCAGTACCACTACAATTTTTCAATAAAAACTATATAAAATTGATTGACAATTAGTGATAAATATCGATGTTTATTATGAGTTGCCAATCAAATATGTCGATATTTATTATGAGTTGCTAATCAATTTTTTCGATGAGTGGCGTTTATAAATGCCTGTTTTACATTGTAATACATATATTGTTTGGTAGGAATGGATCAGAGTATAAAAATGCACAAACAAAATATGCTATATATCTCCTCGGCTAACAGTAATACATTAAAAGGTTTCTGCTAGAAACAAGGTTTTGGCTCAAATCATACTAAACCTCGTAGTGTGGGTCATTTTTCAAAAGAGACCTTAGTAATATTAGTGAGAAACGAGAAAAATTTAATTTTTTTAAAAATTAAATACACTAAGCAGAGAAGTGTGTTTACACAAGCCTCCTTATTTTTTGAAAATATCAAACAAATTAAAATTACTTGTTTTTCACTAACATTACTTAAGGTCTATTTCAAAAAATCAGAGGCACACTACGAAAGGTTAAATTCTATTTGAGCGTTTTTATTCTATTTCCAGCTCTACTAAAAAGTTATTGTGTCAAAATGAGAATATTGCATTTGATTATGTACATTTCTTGACTGATGAAAATATAATATTCTCATTCGATTTTTTTACTTAACATTTTACTCAATAATACTTTGGTGTTATGCGTTTGTTTATTTTTCTATGCATACTGTATTCACGTACACAGTTACGAATAGAATATTCATCAATATCTAAAGGTTATTATTTAATAACAACCTTTAGGTCGAGCTTATAGTTAAGGGGAACTTTACAATAAACGCTAAAGTATATATTTTACGCAAAAAAATAAGCAAGCTGATGAAAACGGACACTCTTGTGACGCCTCCAGATGGGATAGTTGAAATCAACCAAAAATAGTGCTATCTCTATATGAAAATAAAATGAAACATACACATGCAAATGGTTTTAAGGAGATATTGTGAAGTATTATATCAAATTGTGTGTGAGCATGTGTATGTAGATTAACTTCTATGAGTACATTGCCTTCTAAAATTATGCTGCCCTACGATGAATTTTGAACAAAACGTAAAATTAACTCTCCATATCCATATATAAAAACAGCAAAACATTGCAAAGAGAACCATAAGATATATATAATTTTATTCACTCCTTAGAGTCATAAACTCCTCAAGAATTGCATCTATTTAAATCAAGTTATTGTTTCATATTTGTAGGTACTACCAACAAAAGACGAGTGAGTAATAATTGCCAACGAGTCAATGTCGGTACCAATGATTAGTGATAAAACCGTATATGCTAAAAGTAATAAAAAAAAGTAAGAAGTGTTTGATGAAAACTACCTCACACTAACATCCCAATACTTTATGTACACCACTTTGAATACAATTTATTTTATTTATTTCGAGTTTTATATTTGCGATGCGTTCTGACAATAATTCTTTAATTTTCTTCAGTATTAATATTTTGTTAATATGTATATTCCACAGTCTTATATTCTTCTCCATATTGTATGGTCCATATAAGTGAAAACAATGGATTTTCACCTACCATCATCCTAAAATATCTTATGCAGAAGCAGTCGAAGGCAATTCTTTCAATGCAAACACAAACGATGATCATAGTCTACTTTTAATTCAAGATAAAATATAGCGATCAATACCCTGAGAATCGCTTTGTTTAAAGAACGTGACGAAGGGTTTCAACATTACCTCAAGAAATTTGCAGCTACTCAAGCAACATGTTTCTCATTATGGAAAGCCAAACGTTAGCTGAAACGACCAACACTCTCATTTCTTCCAATATGGTTCTCTGACGCAATCTGGGCAAGAAGTGATGGAGCGAATAAGCAAATATACTTGCTAATGAATTCTAATGAATTTTGTAGATACGTCTAAAAGTAAACCAATGAAATAAGAGTGGCGCAATATCAAAAATATACTATGAAGGACAACATTGATATAAAAAAGGCATCCTGACATAATATGATAAGTGGAAAGCTTAAAATTAAGTTTGACATGTATCAAAATTAATAACTTATATTTTCAACTATAACTATCCAGAAATCCGAAAAACTTCAATTATTATAATGATTCCGAAACCTGGCAAAGATGCGGCAAAAGTTAACTCACATCGCCCAATTAGCTCCCGCAAAAGCTTAAGCCAACTCTGGAGGAGAAATAAGTCATTCTGGATCATCAAATTGGATTTAAAGAAGAATGTGGAACCGTAGAACAAGTTCACAGTGTCGAAAATAAAATCAGAATTTTCCTTAAAATAAAAAAGTACCGCGTTTCTAGTTATAACCCAAGCTTTCGATAAAGTATGGCATAAAAAACTTCTACATAAAATGAGAGCATAATTACCGACAAGTTTCTGTAAAATTATTGAAAATTATTTGCCCAATCGAAAATTTTTGGTGAATTATAACACCGCATCCACAGATTTATATGATATTCATGCAGTAGTACTTCAAGATAGTGTACTGGGACCAGTTTTGTACTTGATCTATACAGCAGACCTACCAATATCAAATTGCGTCAAAGTTTCTATATAAGTTTCAAAGTTGCAACAACAATTCTAGAGGAACATTTAGACATAAAATTGAAAAATGCCTACCAAACTGGAGAATTTAAGCTGAGTTCATACTTCGATTTCTTCATTCATTCATTCGTTCGGTAATTTTGTTTTGACGATTCATACTATGCTAAAGTTTCAGAACGATTCTCGAAACGATTTTTTCAGTAACTAAAATAAATTAATCCCATTGGCACGCACGTACACATTATATGTATTTTGATTCCGAATAACAATGGCTGTTATTTTCTTGTTTTTCGTTTTGGGGTCATGTTGTCTCTTTTACTTCGTTCAGACAAAAAAATTAAAGTTCAACTATCTCTTGCGACAAAATGAAGGAACAAAAATTGCCAATTTGGATTACTACGATTGGCCGAAAAAATTGTTTGAATGAATGAATGAACGAAGAAATTGAAGCATGAATTCAGCTTAAGAGCCCAATGAGCTTAAATCTGCACACTTTTCATTCACACGCCGTAAGCTCAACGTCTATGAGACTAAATAAAATAAATGTTAAATATCTTGGACTACATTTAGATAGAAGACTCACGTGGAAAAAACACATTGAAGCTAAACGTCAACAGATCAAATTAAAATGCATCAAACTAGATTGCTTAGTTGAAGAACACTCAAAATTAAGTTAGACTGCAAGGTCTTGCTGTACAAAATGATACTTAATTCCATTTGGACTTATGGTATTCAGTTATGGGACTTCGCGTGTGCTTCCAACATAATAAAACTGGAAATAATGCGCTTATGAATACTTCGAACATTGCAAAACGCACTTAAAAATGAAACAGATACAATTCATCAGTACTAGTTAAAACTAGTTAGCCACCTGAATGAATTAGCCAGAGAACTATTAAACAGGCCAATATATAGGCAACCAAAAATCGGTATGGATTTAGCTATATAATTCAGAGGTTACCGAGTTAACGTTAGTATTAAGAACTAATATAGGTTTAATCTTCTTATTAAATGAATTTATATTAGCTTTTGAGATGTGATTACATCTTACATAGTTTCCTATGTAAAAAAGATTCAAGAATAAAAACCATAGGCATTTAAAAAGAATATTGTATGAGACTGGGATTAAATATTATAATATATAGTTTATGTAGCTGACTATTATAACGAAATATAAATACAATACACAAAAATAAAATATTTTCATATTATACTGCCATATAAATGTATTGAATTATTTCTACGGCACATAAATGTGCCTGTATAAGCATATGAGAAATATAATATCAACATTTTACAATCTGAAAACGGATTCTATTAGTAAAACAACGAAACAATTCTATGAATGAAGACTTTTTGGTAGTTTACAAACTTTTAACTTTTGGTTTAAGAATAGAGAGAGTGAAGCACTACAGTATATAGACATATTTATGTTTGTTGAGAGTTTTGTGACATACGAATTTTTACAATGTACAATTTTATAGAAGTTTTGAAAACTTTTTTAAGCACGAATAAATTACGATACCATAAATATTTTAAGATTATAAAATAATTTTTGTTGTCTTATTATATTTTTGACAATCAAATCAAACTTAATTTATGTAATAAAGTTTACTTACTAAAGTAATATTTGTTATATTTAAATATGTAACGTTGAAGTAAAAGTTATAAGGCTTTTTTATTGGGGATAATCTATACTAATAAAATCTTAAATACATATTTTAAAATTAAATAAATAAGACGTAAGTGGACCCGAAAATCTATTTTTAAATACTAGACTAAAATATTTACTTCAATAAAGTCAAAATTATAGTATAAACTACTAGTTAGCTTGTTTAACATATTAAATAACAGATAACACTTAACACCAGAACAAAATAACTTGAATCTGTTTGTTTTACTCTAACTTATAGAGTAAAAAATAAATTAACCTAAATACTCCAACTTAAATTTTTCAGGTTGTTTTATGATT
Source organism: Tipula lateralis (assembly GCA_963932295.1). Lineage (NCBI taxonomy): Eukaryota > Metazoa > Arthropoda > Insecta > Diptera > Tipulidae > Tipula > Tipula lateralis. Next base: position 91,700,413 of record OZ010736.1, read on the forward strand.
GTAAACTAATGCGATATTCTTTGGACAAAAAAAAACATTTTACAATCTGAAAACGGATTCTATTAGTAAAACAACGAAACAATTCTATGAATGAAGACTTTTTGGTAGTTTACAAACTTTTAACTTTTGGTTTAAGAATAGAGAGAGTGAAGCACTACAGTATATAGACATATTTATGTTTGTTGAGAGTTTTGTGACATACGAATTTTTACAATGTACAATTTTATAGAAGTTTTGAAAACTTTTTTAAGCACGAATAAATTACGATACCATAAATATTTTAAGATTATAAAATAATTTTTGTTGTCTTATTATATTTTTGACAATCGAATCAAACTTAATTTATGTAATAAAGTTTACTTACTAAAGTAATATTTGTTATATTTAAATATGTAACGTTGAAGTAAAAGTTATAAGGCTTTTTTATTGGGGATAATCTATACTAATAAAATCTTAAATACATATTTTAAAATTAAATAAATAAGACGTAAGTGGACCCGAAAATCTATTTTTAAATACTAGACTAAAATATTTACTTCAATAAAGTCAAAATTATAGTATAAACTACTAGTTAGCTTGTTTAACATATTAAATAACAGATAACACTTAACACCAGAACAAAATAACTTGAATCTGTTTGTTTTACTCTAACTTATAGAGTAAAAAATAAATTAACCTAAATACTCCAACTTAAATTTTTCAGGTTGTTTTAATGATTGTAAACTAATGCGATATTCTTTGGACAAAAAAAAGTTGCTCTGACAGCTAAAAAGTGCTCTTTTTGCTCGAAACACGTGCGTTTTTGACATAACACATTCTTTGGAAATGATCTCGAGCACTTTTTTTTTGATCTCGAGCACTTTTCAAAAATCGAGATTTTTTCACAGATTTACCCACACATATAAATTTTTAAATGCCAAAACAATATAAACAAAAACAAAACGCCATTTTTAATTTCTTTTGTGAACTATATTTTGTCGAAAATGTGTGAAATTATCAAAATTAAATAAAAAGTTAATAACAATAATAATAAAGGATTATAATAAAATAAATCTATATGTTTTAAAAGACCATACTATGAAATTTATGTTTGTGTAAATTGTGTAGCATCATAATTTGTATTTTATTTTCACCAATACATCGACAAAAAGAGCAATTTTTTTTTTCGTATTCTTTGATAAAAAAAAAGTGCTCTTTTCTCTCATTTTGCAAAGAATATCACATTAAATAAATAATCCTCATAGACTGAAAACGAACAACTTCATGTACTTTAACCAACTTGTGCTTAGACTGTTAATAATCATGTATATATTTTTATTAAAACAATGTAAACACAAAATTAAAGTTACTGAGTAGAAACAAATTTGCTATTTAAATGATTGTACAAATACGAGTACAAATACACGTGAGGGAAATTATGAAGTTGAAACCTTTTCGTTTAGTAAATTTGTAACAATAATTTCTGTCTCTTAAATAAAACTTTGAGTTTGTGGTTCTGTTTATTTAATTAGGAACAAGCACAATTTAAAATTCATTATTTAAAGAATCATGATCAAGTTAAATTAAATTGTTTATATATTATACATATGTGTGGATAAGTATAAAATATAACGATTCTCTAGTGATAGAAACCCGCTAACTATACTATTAATTCTAACAGTTCTTTTATAAAGTGGTATTATAATATGTAACTGCTAAACAGTAACTTTTATAATTTCGTCTAAGTTTTTCTTCTTAAGTATCCATTTTCAATGTAAACTCACATCTTAGTTAGTCGCATCTTGTTACTAAATTTAAATGTATGTACAAATATAACATTTGTTTGTTTAAATTCACGATTGTTTTTCAAAGTTATATAATTATGTATTTCAACATATGTTCTGTATATATGTAAATGTTCTGTATTTTAAGCCAATAATCTTTGTGCTATCATTAGTGATGCAGCTCTAGATTTAATAACATTATATAAATCGCAAGTTTATATAATTACCTAACTATAAAACTAAACAGTATTAATGTGAAGATGTTCTTTAATCGTTATGATTTTGTGGTGTGCGAAATATTAGTAGTCTTTTTAAAACTTCAGCAAAAAAATTTATAAAATTCATTTTATTTGTTATGTATACGAGTTAAAATTAGTATTTAGTAGTATAGCCTTTGGCTTTATCACTCACAGCACTCATTCGTTGAGGCACTGAGTTTATTAAACTTTGACACCTTTCAACGGGAATGGACAATCATGCAGATTTAATTATTTCCCATAATTGCTTTAAGTTTCTTGGGCTGAAGTTGCAAATCTTTTTTTTATATCGGCCCACAAATTCTCAATTGGATTGAGATCAGGTGACTGATCGGCCACTCCATAACATTAATTTTATTTCGCAAGAACCATTCCTTCGCCTTTTTAGAGGTATGTTTCGGATCATTGTCTTGTTTACATGTCCCATTTAAGCGGCATTTCGTATTCTGTATAAGGTAGCAAAACGGTTTCCAGTATTTCAACATATTCATCCGCATAATTTCCTTAATCCAATATATCGGACCAACGCCGACCGACGAAAAACAACCCCAAACCATTATATTTATCCCTCCATGTTTAATGGTTTTTGACGTGTATTGCGGTCGGAATTCAGTCATCGATGGTCTTCGGACATACTGAAGGATATTACCGCCAAAGAGAACCATTTTGTACTACCCCATAAATAAAATATTACGCCATTTTCCAATGGGCCAATTTTGATGATTTTTGGCATAAGTTATACGCGCCTTCACTTGTCGCTTATTCAAAAAGGGTACGTTCTTAGGTCTCAACCCTTTTAAATTTGCTGCTAAAAGATGTTTTCTAATTGTTGAGGTGTCTATATCTAAATTAAGATCTTGTTTGATCTTCCTTGAGGTATAAAAAGGATTCTTTTTCGCACAAATCACGATGTCCCGATCAGTGTGATTCGAAGTTTTGCGTTTTCTTCCTCGTGTTTCTGGTTTTTCTTTGTGCTTAACAGCATTGGATATAACGGTAGGTGAACATCCCACCATTTGCTGGATAAATTTATATGTTTTTCCTTCTTTTATTAATTTTTTAATTAAACCGGCCCATTATTATTTAAATAATTTTATTTATTTTATTATTTCCGAACCGCTATTCTTGATCACCTCTATTTTAAACAATAATCAATAAGAGACTACTATTACTTGACGCCCTTATCATAATTAAGAAAGTATCTTAAAGAAATCTTAAAGATTATTAAGTGTAAAATAAAAATTATGATATAGCGCAAACTATCAATCGCACCAAAAAGTTTGATCTGAATGCTGCTGAATATAAGGATGATAGCTTATGGGCAGGCAGTTAAATTCAATGTGTTGACTGAAGATGAACTACTTCATCATTGGGCTTGTACCACATCTTATCGCCTCCAACGAATTAAATAATCTAGAAACACAAGGGATTTTATTGCTGAGTGACCCTATTAGAGGAGTTCTAATGGGTTTAAATGTCTATTTTTTAATTTTATTTTCGAAAGATTTGGTTAAATATATTTTATTTTCAGATACCATAGACTTCAGAGGTATACTCGTATATATGGAAAAATTCAATATATTCAACCAATATGAAAAATTTGAAACTAAAGGTTTACAAATATTTGAGCGAGAAATAAAAGTTCTATAAAACTTCTTTATGAAATTAGACAAAACAAATTTATTTGAAGAAGTAAGTAGTTCTTTGACGTAAGCAGCTTCACCATATACGAATACAAGTTTTACCATAGTTTAAAAATAAATTATAGTTTCAGACAGAAAGGCTATTGCAATTTATTCCGCGCCATATAAAACCACTAGATCTACCAGATCTGACAATGGAGTTAGACAATACAAAACATTTCCTATATTAAGAATAAGAATAATCAAAATTTGTAAATTAGCTAATGAAATTAATAGTTTTTTATGGAAGCAAAGAAACAAAATTCCAAAATATATTCAGCCCTTTATACTCTTAGAAGGAAGTGTTATCGAGCCCAAATCTATTTATGTATACTTGGATAGTATATTAAATGTGGTATGTTTTGCCAAACATTCAAACAGTCTTAAAATCTTTTTCCGCAGTAACAACATTATATAAATCGTTACAAAAGTAAACGAAAGTTTTAAGAAATGCTGTTTTACTGTCAAATAATTTCTGCATTATTATATTAATTTATGAATATTTTATACATAATTAATATGTCGTGTAGTTATGTATATGTATTAATTATTTTGACGATATTTTAATAAATAAATAATTTTAATTTCGATTGTTGAGTTTATTTGAATTTGCCTTAATATTGATAATACTTTTCTACCAAATAAATTATTTTGTTCAGATAACTAAATTGTTCATCCGCCACTATAAGTAATTTATTTATTGGTAACAAACAAATTATTCTATTCAAATAAATATTTGCTATTATTTACAAAAGTTATGATTTATTGAAAATAAATTCTTCTTTCAATTTACAACATCTTTTTAATTTATAAATTTTTATATTTTAACATAAGTTACATTTCTCCAATAACAAAAACTTCTCATTAACCAAAATTATGGTAATTTTTGTTAACAATACCGAGAGTTTTTTTCAGTGTAGTACATAAAGTATAGAATCACTTAACTGTTCCTAAATATATTTAGCATCTTAACGATGAAAGAAGGTGATTTTAGATAAGACTCTAAGATTATTAAAAATACATGAATAATAATGGTATGCCTAACACAATGAACGGTTTCTCAACCAACATCTATGTAGTTAAACCTCAACAAATTGGTTTTCATAAATATTAGGTTTACTAAACCATACATTTAGCTATGGGAAGAGCTGTAAATACGACTCAAGTTATTTGGTTCGGCAGCTATAAACTGGACTTCTGATTATTGAAGTAGCCTTTTAAAGCACTATATAGTATAAACATAACATAGTAACGAAATATGGTATTCAATTGAAGTTCGCTAAGAATGATTTTTGCTTAAAAATTTCTTTTTGTTAGACATAAAATTTGACATCTTGATTTTTATTTTGAATGTTCCATTCAACAAATAGTTTTTTACATTGTTTTAGTGGTGTGAATGAACACATCACGACCCCTTGTTGCTCATGGAGCTATGCAATGTTCAGATGGTTCAACATAAATCGGACTTATAGCCGTACATCCTCGATTTGGCTGTAATGGAGTAAGGTAGGAACGTAAATAAGCAAACCGCGAAAGAGTTGGAAGTGCCATGAGCCCGAAATAGATTGTAGAGATAAAAACAAACAAACAAACATACATACATTGTTTTATGCATTTTTTCCAATAATCGATTTTGTTTCAAGTTTGTCTGTTTGTAAAAAATATTTTTATTAGAGTTAGATTTGATATTTTTCTGTGTCAATTTTCTTCGTATTTATTAAATTTCTAATATTTTAAAATATGTTTTTTTCACGCCAAATTTTAGTACAAATAAATATAATTAATTATTCTTGTTTTTAGGAAATAAAAGTAAATCAACATTAATTTTAAATTTTAATCGAAATTTTTATTAATTTGTCCTATGATTACAAATTAATCGTTTCCATTAAATATATTCATGTGAAATGTGTTAATAGTCAAAATAACTGCAAAACTAAAGAAAGAATTTTTCACAAGTTGCACTCACCCGGCGTCTACACAATGCAAATCCACTGATATTTTCTATCATGATATCAAATTTGTCATTGTATGTGTATGTTATACAAATGTTGACACTATCAGCAAATTATGAGGAGGCTATTTCACGAAAAATTATTATGAAAATATTACAAAATGCCAAGTTTCAAGGTTAGATTTCCTCATTATTAATATTAATTTTGGAGTAAAGACGTATTGGCTATATCAACCATTTGTATGAAAACTGAAAAACCTAGTAATTTTTATTTGTTTTTATTAATTATTTTTAATAAATATTTTGCTGTTTTTGACAGTTAAATTAATTGATTTGTACCGAAAAACGGTGACGTCAATTAAATAAAATAAATTTAAAAGAAATATTATTTTGACAGTTAAAAAATTGACATTTCAAAATAATTATCATGATAGTAAAATGTCCAGATATGATATTTGAAGCAACAAGTTTTAACAATACATTTAAAAACACACATACATTCATAAATTATCATGTTAGAAAATATCAGTGAGTTTGCATAGTGTAGACGGCGGGTCATAGTTACCCTTGCTTAAAAATAATAATATTTTTAACTCGAGTGTGGAAGAAATAGGAGAAGCTTGCAATCATTACCAGTTATTTGATTGGTTAGTGTTCGATACCACAAACTAAGGTATTACATTTTACGATGTTATGTACCGAGCTTAAAAATAATTTTATACCTATAAAGTTAAATATAGGACAGTAACTAAGAGATGATTTTATGGTTTATGTTCTGGGAAGTAGTTAATTTTGGAATAACAATTAAAAACGATGGTTAGTAAAAGAAATTTTATTTTAGAATCGTTTATTTTGAAAAGGTTTATTAAATTTCAGATAATTGAAAAGATTATTTTGTTTTTATTTGCAATTCATCATTGGAAATGGTATGAAGACTAGTTAAGATTTTCTTCACTTTCTTTTGCATCAATTCGAATGAAAATATTTTTTTTGGTTTTTTTTTCTAAAATATTTTATAACAATGTGACTATGATGAACCAGAAATTTTCTATCTTTGAGATTTTTATTCAAAATGGCATGTATTAACCATAATTGAAACATAAATGATCTGCGAAAATTCGTTGTCTAAAATACAATAGTAAACATGATATTTAGTTCAAAAATATTATTATTATAGCATTGTATGAGTACAATAATAATATATTTTATTCTTATTATTTTTATTATATTTTAAAATCTTTACATTTATACTCGTATAGAGTTATAAAACTCAAATGCCACTTAAGGAAAGAAAACCTTTATTCAAATATATTTGCTAATAAATCTTCCACATATATACGTTTAGATGTACTTAGCAAAATGTACCATATATGAAAGCCATAAAGGTTTCCATATTATTGATATTGTATTATTATTATTATCTGTTACTGTTTTTAAGTAAATTTTAAAAATCTTATAAAAATGTTCTTCTTAATTCTTTTGAAATATTTTTATCTCTTGAGAACATAAATCTATCCATTAAAATATTATAACGTGGTACGCATACGAAAAAAAATCCACATGATTACCAAATAAAGAAGATTTTGTTCATTTTCTTTTATCTTTTCTAGTTTTATAACAAATGTTGTAATAATAAGAATTTTTTATTATCACATCTAAATTACATGTTGTATACACAAACCGACGATATACACGAAACTTTTTCACAGCAAAAAAAACACCCAATCCTAACCCATCTTGATACCAAAATTTATACTTGAATAAATATGTGGATTGTACTTTAAAATAAGTTTTCATTCGTTTTGCTGGTGAAAATCTCAAAAGCGGAGGAAAAATTCTTTATGGAACTCCTAATATACCAATAATCGACATAACTAATTAAAACTAAAACTTATAACTGATTAAATCCTATTTTATGCGGTGTGTTTGACACCAACCTTTCACAATAAATAATTGACTTTTCATTTCAATACTTTATTATCGTACGTAAGGTAGTTTTCTATTATGATAAAACAATTTATCAATATGTATGTAAGTAATTAATAATTATTTAAATTTGAACATTCTTAGGAAGACCGTTTAATTATTATTATTAAAATATTACAAATGTCACGTTTGAAACAAAAACCATACAAACATATATTTTCTTGTGAGTGTCTTAGCCGAAACACCATTACATCTAACGGAAATGTGCTGTTTGGGTCGGCAGAATTATTGGTCCATATGTCTTCAAAATCGATAATGGGTCGAATGTTGCAATCAACTGTGAACGGTATACACATGATTTCAACCTTTTTGCTCAATTGACTGCTTTACATATGGCTGGTATGTTACAACAAAACGGTGCCACATGCCACACAGAGAAGTATACAATTAATTTACTCAAAAGAACATTTGATGAAAGAATTTCACGTAATAGTCCTGTTAATTGACCACCGAGATCGTGTGATCTAAGTTTATAAGTTTTGTTTAGGGATATGTTCATTTATTCAACTTAATGTTTATTCATAAAGGTGTCAACATAGTTTCTGACAATAAAATCTATAATATAGTGACTTTCTTTGAGCCTTTTCGTTGTGTTTTCTAATTTATGGTAATAGTGGTTATTCTTGTTAAATTATTCAAATAAGACCTAATTTTAGATATATTTAGAAATTCAAGCTAGTGACTTTCTGTGCCTGTAATATATTCATTTATCATATTTACCATTGATAGAAATTACACTAATAACACTTTAAATATTCAAATGTAAGCAAAATTGTTAATATTAAAAAGCCGTCATCACAATACTTGATAGTAGGAGGTTTTTATATTTTAAAGTATCAGATATCACTTGGGCCACTGATCCCGCATACCTAATTGATTTCCATGAATCCCATGATGCCTACCAAAGTATAGATCTAATGAAGCGTTCGCTTTATTAGGTCAACCTTGATCAGCATCATTAAACCTTGATAAGAATGGCTAATCTTAGTGTAGATCAAGCAGTTAGAGATTTTACACTTCCATCAACGCAGTAATTAAAAAACATGTACTTTTGAAACAGAACTATAATAAATTCTCCCCAAAATAAATCTTATTCAAAATAATAAAGCTTCTAAATATTAAAGAGTATTTTATACTCAAATACAAGAAATTGCAGGATAGCGATTACTATAATTTTTTCTCCGCTGTGAGAATTAGAGTTAAAAACTATCACAAAGATGTATGCAGTATGTTACCAATATTACTAACGACGACACCACTTCTTTCAGCAAATGTAAGCCATAGCAAAGTTATCAATTTCTGAAAATCAGAAAAAACTCGGTTCATGAAATGTCTTTGTTTTCTTCAGTGTTATCTTTAACAAATTTAGTGTCGAAAATGATATAGATTTTAAATTACTGTTATAAATTAAGAATATACATTCAAACATTATCTCACACCCTAAATGAATTATTAAAAATCTACACAACTTTTTTAAGAGACGCTTAACTGCTACTAATTTTCAAGTGTTACTGAATTCGTAATGCGGTTTTGGATGTTGATGTTATTTCCAAATGTTTCTAATGTTTAAAGTTATATGTCTTTAGTTAATTTACCTCAGTTTACTAAATGGCCGAAACACTGACACGTATTGACTTACAAACTGAGAATTCATATTTGTTCCATTAAAGAAGATATGAAGAATATATACAATTATTTATGGAAGGACTATCGTCTGTTCAGCCCAAAACATAGATATATTTACATAATTTCATATTACATATATATTTATGTAATATGTAAAAGGTTGAGCCGAATCAATCCAAAAACGATCAAATAATTAAAGATCTGATGTTGAGCTATAAGCTCATTTGTAACTAGATTTGTCGTCCATAGATTCCTATAATGTGTTGTTGAATTAAATCATCTTTCGCCTCCTTAGTTTACTATCATACTTTGCCACAGCTCATTTTCCAATACAGAATTACTAGTTACCGCCCAGGTGGCGCAGTGGTTAAAGCTGCGGCAGTTGGATCGGGAGGTACCGGGTTCGAATTCCGATAGGGGCGGGATAGCAAAGGGATTTTTCACCATACGATTACGATCGGTGGTGTGAATGAACACATCTATGACCCTCTGTTGGAGTGCAGTACTCATGGGCCAACCCATCTTACATGTCAGTACTATATAGGCTGGCATGGAACTATGCAATGTGCAGATGGTTCTACGTAAATCGAACCTATAGCCGTACGTCCTCGATTTGGCTGTAATGGCGTAAGGTAAGGACGTAAATAAGCGAACCGCGAAAGAGTTGGAAGTTCCTTGAGCCCAAAACAGATTGTAGAGATAAAAAAAATTACTAGTTCAACCCGTACATGAGACATAAATCTACAAAATATATTGGAGTTTGCAAAGTTTAGAGATTGCAGTACCAATAATTTTTAATCTTTGTAATCTTCTATTTGCAATTTCTATACAAAAATTAAGCTAAAATTTATAATAATTAAGTATTTTAAAAAATAAATTCAAGCAGAAAAAATTACGTCGTCCTGACAGGAAAATAAAACCATTCATGTATTTGACCATGGCTTGCTTAGTTTTAACTTGTTTACTTAAAGTAGTTGGCTGAATTATAATGAATAAAAGCTAGTACTCGGATCGATTTCGCGTGATACTTCCATACGATTTTACCTAAGTAAACTCAAGTGGCAACTATAGAAAAAATAAGAAATAATAAAAAATAAAATTAAGAAAAAATAAAACTGCGATAAATAGGCTTTGCTTACTTTCGCCCAAGCAGAACATAAAAGAAATAAAAATTCTTCGTTATATTTATCTGTCACTTAATAAAACATAATTGTGCGATATTCGCGGAAAATAAGGAAAATAAAACCGAACAAGAAACAGCCTGCTTTTCTATAGTTGTGCATTCGCACAATATTATTTTTTTTTCAGTTGTTCATGGCCACATAACAAAAATTGATATGATTTACAAAAATAAAATAAAATAAGAAAATATAAAATTTTAACGAAAATTGTTATTTTATTTTTTTTTGACACATGAGCCATGAACAACATAAAAAAAATAATATTGTGCGAATGCACAACTAGAAAAGCAGGCTGTTTCTTGTTCGGTTTTATTTTCCTTATTTTTCCGCGAATATTGCACAATTATGTTTTATTAAGTGACAGATAAATTTAACGAAGAATTTTTATTTCTTTTATGTTCTGCTTGGGCGAAAGTAAGCAAAGCCTATTTATCGCAGTTTTAGTTTTTCTTAATATTATTTTTTATTATTTCTTATTTTTTCTATAGTTGCCACTTGAGTTCACTTAGGTAAAATCGTATGGAAGTATCACGCGAAATCGATCCGAGTACTAGCTTTTATTCATTATAATTCAGCCAACTACTTTAAGTAAACAAGTTAAAACTAAGCAAGCCATGGTCAAATACATGAATGGTTTGATTTTCCTGTCAAGACGACGTAATTTTTTCTGCTTGAATTTATTTTTTAAAATACTTAATTATTATAAATTTTAGCTTGATTTTTGTATAGAAATTGCAAATAGAAGATTACAACGATTAAAAATTATTGGTACTGCAATCTCTAAACTTTGCAAACTCCAATATATTTTGTAAATTTATGTCTCATGTACGGGTTGAACTAGTAATTTTTTTTATCTCTACAATCTGTTTTGGGCTCAAGGAACTTCCAACTCTTTCGCGGTTCGCTTATTTACGTCCTTACCTTACGCCATTACAGCCAAATCGGGGACGTACGGCTATAGGTTCGATTTACGTAGAACCATCTGCACATTGCATAGTTCCATGCCAGTCTATAGTACTGACATGCAAGATGGGTCGGCCCAGGAGTACTGCACTCCAACAGGGGGTCATAGATGTGTTCATTCACACCACCGATCGTAATCGTATGGTGAAAAATCCCTTTGCCATCCCGCCCCTATCGGGATTCGAACCCGGTACCTCCCGCTCCAACTGCCGCAGCTTTAACCACTGCGCCACTAAGGAGGCGAAAGGTGATTTAAGGCAACAACACATTATAGGAATCTATGGACGACAAATCTGTTTACAAATGATCTTATAGCCAACATCAGATCTTTAATTATTTGATCGTTTTTGGATTGATTCGGCTCAACCTTTTACATATTACATAAATATATATGTAATATGAAATTATGTAAATATATCTATGTTTTGGGCTGAACAGACGATAGTCCTTCCATAAATAATTGTATATATTCTTCATATCTTCTTTAATGGAACAAATATTAATGCTCAGTTTGTAAGTCCATACGTGTCAGTGTTTCGGCCATTTAGTAAACTGAGGTAAATTAACTAAAGACATAACTTTCCAACTTTAAAATATTTACTAGAAACCATTTTCTCAAAAATTCGAGGAGTTACATAGCTACATGCGACACATACTCATAGTTATATCAAGAAATAAAAATATAAAAATAAATGACCAATCTCATCAACACATCGAAGCGTATATTTTTATTGTGTTGAGTGTTATAATATACATAGATGACTATTGTTAATGTTTAGCAGTAACGATTGTGTCATAAAACGAAATTTCTTCAAGGGACCATTTTTTAATAAAACTAAATTTTATTAATATTTTTCTTAAAGTTATTTATATTTGCCTTGTCTTGAACATATTAAGCAAAAAGCAAATACAGTTTAATTTTTGTTGTTTTGCTCGATATAGCGAGTATTGTTTTCGAAATTTTTGTTATCTCTATGGTGGAAAAGTTGAATGACTACATAACACAATCACATTACACCATCTTATAGAATATGACTGTGCAACTTTTTTAGAATATTAAGTTTAAATGCTATATGTTGTATAATACAATGTTCCAGTAAACCAATCTAAATATTTTACGATTTTTTGATTATACACGATTTGATTCGATTTAAACTTAGGAGCACATTGTACGCACGTACTATGTATGTTTAATACACACACACCCACATATATATATATATATATATATATATATATATATATATATATATATATATATATATATATATATATATATATATATATATATATATATATATATATTTTTTTTTTTTTTTTTTTCTCTATGGCTTAGACCGTGTCTCAAATGAGACCTTACGAACAATTTTAACGATTGGTGTACATTGTAGGTGGTGAGTTCAACGAATGTTTCATTTTATTATTATTATGGTACTAATTTCCCAACATTAATTGCTTGTTCACCATTGGATGATAAGCTTTCATCAGGCAAGGCAGTTTAGACTGGAATAGTAATCGATAAAACAAAGTGGCGTCCCAACTATCGTGTAGTTCTTCGAAAACTTGTAGGTTTTCGTCAAATCCGAGAATTGGATAGAATATTTTAATCCGAATTCGACTAATTTTAGCCTCTTTCGGTGCTATCAAATTAACACCGAGTATATATACAAATAATCACCGACTTTGTAGATATAACAACACCGATTTTATTTTAAGATTTACGCCGTTTGAATCAGCAAGTAATTCACATTTAAGGGTTTTAAAAATGTTCGATAAAAGGTTTTCAAAAAATCTAAAACGGTGTAAAATATGTTTTTGAATAAATCCGTTTGGAGTTTTTCAAAAATTTCCAAAGTAGGTTTTTGGAAGGAAATTGGGGGGTTCAAATACGAAATTAGGCCAAATAAATTTAAACTTAACAATAAATTTTAAATTAATAATTCTTTTATTTTTTAATAATTTATAGTAATTAAAGTAACATTTTTAAACAAATATTACAGCAAAAAATTTAGACGAGTTCACATTTCGAAATTATGAAAGGATTTGAATATTTTTCGTTGTAACAAAACTCAGTTAATTCACAATACACTATTCTATTATATGAGTTATTTATGCAGTGAAATAATTTTAAATGTTTAATATACATCTTATCCATAAAAAATATAGTAATTATTTTGCAAGCTAACATAATTAATTTAATAATTCAGCGATGAAAATATTTTACATATAAAACTAAACATGCATATAAAAAAGTTATTTAATATTCTAGACAAATAAAAATGATATACTCGTAATATATATTAGCAAGCAACCCAACATATTTTTCAGTTCGTTTTGTCTAGGCGTAAGCGGCAATTTATTTCTTTTAACCAATGCTTCTTGTCAAAACAAAAAAAAAATGTTTTATGATCCGACGGATACTGGCAATTGAATATAACGTATTAATAAGATTTGAATAACGTAGCAAATGCGTTGATGCTGCTATCCGTTATAAGTGGAATTTCGTTTTCACCTATTAAAATTGAATAAAAATGTATTTCGGATTTAGTTGGTCCTCGTAAAATTAGATGAGGTTGATTTAAGTTATCATCTTTCGTAGTTCTAGTCTAGAAATAAAATTGTATAATTAATTAGAGAATAGATTTTACTACAACTTTTATTATACAAAAATAATATTTATGATTGAAGTTACCTTCTCAAATACGTGAAAAGAGTACGGCTTAGTGCATGTTGTCGTTTGATTTTTTAATAGAGCAAACATATTATCATCGAATTCTGAGAATATAAAAAAATATATACAAATAATATAAGTTTTTTAAAACATTAAAATTGATTTCACTTTCATAACTTTGAGTGCATTCATCGTAAATTGAAATTTTTCTTTGTTTGCCTATTTCAATAATTTTTGATTGAATTTCGGTCCAATTTTTTAGGAAAGATGGTTATCTATAAGTAATATCAGTCTTGATAAATCTAGAATTATAATTTAAACAGATATTGTAAATTGTTCACTATATTATAAATGCAATGCTTGAACCACCCTCTTAATTCTAATTTACTCTATAACAAAAAAACAACATTATATATTTATTATACAACATAATACAGGCGCGGTCCGTCATAATGGGCAAGGTGGGCAGTGCCCACCTTTACCATTTACTAAACTTTTATCAAGATCAAACAAATTATAGTTTAAAAAAATCGTTTACCATACATTCAAAAATTTGTTTTAAATTAACGCGCATATTGTTTGTAACCTGTTCAAAAAATCATGTTAAAACGTTCTAAAGTAAAATATTCGTAATACATGCATATATATGTAATACACACATATACGAGTACATAAAGTAAAATGCAAAAAATGGTTCATTTCATCTCTATTTCTCTCAAAAATATACATACGTATGCATTTCCTCTTCTATTTGCATTTTATATTTGGATTTTGTCTATAAACTCTCAGTAGGCAAATCGCAAAGTGCTACATATTTGAGTATTAAATGCATTATTTCTCTTTCAGCTTTACGAATTTATTAAACCAAATACCATGGTAATATCGTCTCTCAGTTTGGTTTTATACAAGAATAGTGGGCAAATGACGTAAATCACTTGCTGGTATAATTTTATCTCTCTCCTTTTTAACATAGGAATTAATTTTAAGGTGAGATGAAATAGAAAAAATGTTTTTTGATTTGGTTTATGTGTTGACTTTTGCTGTTTTTAAATAATACTAGATTCCCTCAACTTACGTGATTTTATATAATTATAGATTTTCAATATGATATCGGTTAGTAGTTAAAATTTGTGGCAGTTGCGAATTGACCTTATGTGGCCATAATGATAAAACTGATTCAGATCGACCGGGAGTGTTCAGAGCCATATTCGAATCATTTTGCAGAAATTAGGTTACTTTAAAAGCATATTATGTTCTCAAATGTATCAATACCGTATATAACGATTTCGTTTATGCAGAAATTCAAGATATTCTTTACATTTCCATTCAAGCAGAAACTACTGATGTCTCAAACAAAAGTTAATTTGTGTTTATATTTTGATTAGTTTCTAAAGAACGTATTTAAACAGGCGAAGTCGTCTAAAGATTTATTTCTTTTGTAGAAATCCAAGATCGTTCAGCTAATGGATAAGGTGTACAAATAGAATATTACCAGTGACAAAAATACTGCTCAAACTTACGACGGTGTTACAGTTATGAGTGGAAACAAAGGTGGAGTGCAAATCATATTAAAATAGGATTTTCCTAACGTATATTTTGTCTACTGTTATGTTTCAAATTTAGTCGTTCAGGCCGTGTGCGCCAAACAAATATCAGAACTGCGTATTATTTGCCAATTTATATGGGATATCACCAT
The DNA here is from genome assembly GCA_963932295.1 of Tipula lateralis. Classification (NCBI taxonomy): domain Eukaryota; kingdom Metazoa; phylum Arthropoda; class Insecta; order Diptera; family Tipulidae; genus Tipula; species Tipula lateralis. The sequence continues at coordinate 91,716,189 of OZ010736.1, forward strand.
TTTTTTTTGTATCTCTTAAAAAATAAGTAAGTTATTGCAAATCTGTGACAAAAAACTACCATGACCAAATTTCATCTCGGGAATTTCCAGTCGTACAATTAACGTAGTGTATGAAAAAGTGCAAGAGATAAAAAAATTGCATGGCAACCATTCAGAACGGCACAACTTCTGATACAAGAACGATTCGCGAAGCGTGTGGTTTTATTTTATTATTAAACGATTTAAAGTTTATTACGTTTGAAAGATTTTTTTCTCATTAAACAATTAAATTTATTTTAAAAGAAGCGTATGACGTAATACGAGAGCTTGTTAACGATAGGTTAAGCAACGCAGAATATTTAGTAATCAGTACTTTTAGATTGCACAAAGAATAAGCTTTATGCTTTAAACTCTTCTTACCAGTTGCTAATTACAATAGCCAATTTATATTCATTTTTAGATAAAGCACTCTTGAAATCTAAACTACAGGTAGTTTATCAGCAAACAATGATTTTTCAGCCCGCAAAACTATTTGTGAGCTAGTCAAAACTATTTATAATAACAATTTAGAAAAAATACTCGAAGAAGTTATTTCGATAATAATAATAACCACCCGATGTCGACCGCAGTATCAAAACGATGTTTTTTAAACGCTAATAACTGTAAAATCTTATTAAAGAAGCACAATGAGGGACGAATGATTGAAGAAATTAGCAGTATATTCAATTAAAGAACCCTGATCAATGAAATAGACAATTTTAATGGCAGAGTTCTGTATCGATAACACTTCTATTTTTAATTTAATTTTTCATGAAGTTTTATATAATTTTGCCCACCCATGTTTGAAACCCACGGACCGCTACTGACATAATATATATATTCCACATACAAAAATATCCGGTGTTAGTATTCTTATATATAGTACTATAATTATTATTCTTTTTTTCGAATCGGATAATTATTTTAAAAACTACACCGCACAATATCCGATTGGATTTAATTATTAAATTATTAATATCTGATTGCATACAATATGTAGCACGGATTCAGTGTTGTGGTCATATTTGATTTTTCTGACTACACAAACAAGCAATATCAATTATATCGTAATGTAAATTGAAATTAGCTCCCGATATTCACACAACTTGAAGAAAATACTGTTAATTTATTTTAAACTAACAATAAACTACTTACACAAATTTTAACTTAATAAAACACAAATATTTATTATAACATTACCTTGTTGTAAAATATAAATTATTTTTCTTGATTCCACACAAATATATTTAGAAATTGAATTATATACTATATTATATAATTGTTTTGCCTCCAATTTTTAAATGTCTTTACACTTCACATAAAACTTAACATAATATTTCATGTAATAATTAAGTTTATTTAAAAAAAAATCAAATTATATCAATTTATGTTGCAATTTGATCAACATCCTGTAGACGACTAAAATTTTTCCATTTTATATTATTAATCTAGCCACCAAAAATATGTTTCATTTTATCCAAAGGGAGTTCTCCAGATTGTTTTGGGGGTTTCCCATTTAATATGTAATATTACCATACAATGTTAAAACGGTTATACAACATTTAACACCAAACGAGGTAAAGTAATTTGATTTTAAAAATGTTCATCCCATCGGAGGTACTCAAATATTTATCCGATGATGCGGTGTTAATTTTTAAAAGTACTATCCGATTTTATAAAAATAAATTAAACATTAGGATATAGAAAACCTATTAGCACCGCACATTTTTATGTGTGTATGCAAAAACGCATATGCAATATTTTATACAACAAGAAAAAACTCACCAAGTTTAAATAAACCGTTGAAACACATACAAATCCATTTGTAATATATTTAGTACTTTGCACAACAAGAATAAAACCAATATAAACATATAAGCAGCAGATACATTTGCAGACAAATATAATTTTATCGGTCTCATTTAGAGGTAAGGAAATCCAATACTAAAGGGAAAATGTGGTCCTATGTCCGATTTGGAGGTGGTCCGATTCAAGAGGCATATTCTTGTGACAAACCGTTTTTATAACACCACTAAGTGTGGTTCGATTAAGAATTGGACCGATTAAAGAGTGGTCTTATTAGGAGGTTAAAATATATATATATATATATATATATATATATATATATATATATATATATATATATATATATATATATGCAACCAATCTGCATGTTCGAATTTCAGGCGGCTCCAATATGGTTTTCATGATTAATAAAGTATTAAATTTTATTTCAGTATACAACAAAATGAAACATCAATGCCCTAAGGGTTGTATCATTTAAATATTTAATTGGTTTTGGTTTGTATTTAACAGTTGTTTGGAACTTGGATACATTTTCTAATGAGATAATAATTTTAATATAAAAATCTGTAAACAAACAAAAATTCAGACTACGAAGTGCTTTTATATCAATTTCTAGAATTTCTTACACTTTTTTCATTAATAAATTAACATTTATTTCTAATTAAGGATTTCAACACAACTTTGTCAAACTTTTGCTTGATTATGGATTTTAAGAAATTGCGCCGTAAATTTCTTTTAAAATCATTACTCTGTGCTGTAATTAACTGTGTATACTGTATGTAACTGTAACTGTGTATATAATAGTTTTTTGATGACGTAGAAGATAATATCATTGAACTTAACAAGCTAGGTATAGCTGTTCAAGAATCGAATGAAATTTTATTTTTAACGTTCATCACTTTCAATTTAAATGTGTGTGACAATTTTGACGTCTAATCTCCATGGAAAATTTTTCCACATTTATTAAATAATCTTTGGCCTGTAAACTTCACTAACCGCGTCTCAACGGAGATCTTACGAACAATTAATAAGTATTGGTGCACACTGTAGGTGCCAAACGAATGCTTTTGCACGCAATCACTTTTTATGTCAACCGATGCATGTGGATTTTTGGTCAACGGCTATAATCAAACTCGAAACTGCGGGTGATGAGATAATCAACCGGGAACACCAAGACCATTTTACATAAAGATAAGCTAACCAAAGTAAAAATATATATGTATGATTAAGGCTATTTGAATTAGAATCTTAACTACAAGTTTAATCATATAAACAAATATTAGCATGATAAATATTATAGCCAAGACTATCTTAGCAGATTGTTTGACAATCTTTAAATGTTTTTTGTAGTTCGAACCACTTCCAACTCTTTTGCGGTATGCTTATTTATGTCCTATCTTAAGACCATCTACTTATACATATATATAGCGTAGTAATTAAACGATGGTCCAATTATGGCATCTCACCACTATTAGTTAAAGTATTTGAAATAACAGAATTCTAAAGAAATGAAGAAAATCCATTACGGCTTGACCGTAATGGATTTCGAAAAAAGGTATGTTAAAACTAGCTAACCTAAGAGAATGCAAAACTAGAGCACTAATCTTAATCCTTAACAATAGAATAAAAATACAAGCCATCATACTTGAAGGAATTTCATCATCGATCAACTAGAGGATTACACTATGACTGTATAGAATAGACACGGCTCCTTCTATTATTATGAAACAAGATTTAATCCGATTAATAGAAGCATACAAATCACTGAGTAAAATTAATTTCATCAAAGAAATATGTCATGATGGTAAAAATAGAATCATAATAAAAGCAAGCAGACAAATACTACAACAAAAAACTATTGTTTAACATATACGATTCAATTTCAAGAGTGATACGTTTAGTATTGAATGGCTTGAATTTTGATATAAAATTGTTTATTGTAGCTATCCGACCAGAAAAGGAATACCTAACCATTTTAATTGGCATCGTTCACAATACCGCGTTGTAAAATACTACGAGAGACAAAACGCGTGATTTCAGAATTTTTATACTTCAGAAATCAAACGAGATTGATTGAACGTGAAATGAAGAACGAAAGTAGATTTGGCATGGGCGTCTACTGAGAAAGTTAGATCAAGAGAAATAACACCAGAATCGAATTCACAATTTAGCAAATATCAACATTTTTTAAGGTTTGTAGTCAACACTAATTGAAATTATATACAACTAGTGAAATTTATATTATTAGTTGTAACATTTCTTTTAGAATTTGTATTCAACGTTGTAATGCATTAAGAAAGCTTGTGTTTAAGAAAGCATGAGTAGCAAAGAGACAAAATATACTAAATACTTGAAAAAAAGAGAAAAGAAAATCGAGGAAGTTTGGTACTTTGATTGCAAAACAAAATTAATTTATTAAACAATCCCAGAATATCTAAAGTAAAAACTCGTAATTGAATAACATCAATGACCACATTAATTAATATCATCAAAAGGTTTTCAGTTCTTGAACATTTACGGAACAGAGAATCTTCTAAATGACATTGGATGTCAAGAAGTAAGTAGTGGCAATGAACTTTGAAACTATTGATTTACTTAACTACAAGAAACGAGTACATCGCAATCTATTATCAATACTCTTGAAACTTAACTGGGATTGTTTTGTAAAACAAACCATTGTAGAATACAATTAATGCTGCTGTTTATGACACATAATAAAAATGTACATTTTTAAAATATGATTTTTAATCTGATATAATCTGATAATCAAACATAACAAATAATACTATATATTGTAGCCTAAAGAAACATCATTCAGTAACTTATGAATATTGTAATATCAATAACAAACCTGTTTTCAGTAATTTTTTCAAATATTGGGCTAGGTGGACTAAAACCACATAAAGTTTTAATTATTTTAATAGAATAGAAAGGAAAACCTTGCAGATTTGACAAATAAATAATTATATGTTTTAAATTATAAAAATTAATAATCCTAATATGAACTTTCTTCAAATCAATTGTGCAATATTTTATGATTGTAGCCCTTCATAATTAACTTAAAAATCTGATTTTTTTTAATTTACCTCGTGTTTTTGATCACAGTCACATACTACAAACCAATCATAGCTAAGACTTTTATTAAGTTTAAGACTCATTTCTGTTTGAAGTCCTAGTTCTGATTTGTCTTAAAAAGTAGGATTGACAAAATAGGTCTTAAGGGTCATAACTTTGAAGTTCATATAAAATGAGTTTTGTTAATATCGTTATTTTCAAGTTCAAGTTAGTTTGAAATATTTTTGTATATTGTTTTTAAATTGTTATTAGAAATACTTATAATATAATTAAACATTAGTGTCCGTTTACCTTGAAAATTTTAATTAAAAAAGTATAGTTTGAAAAATTTACTAAACAAAAAAAATAAATTGACTTAACAATTGTTTTTATCTATAAAATAATTTGTATATTATTGCTGGGAAATTGTTATATTATTGGATAATAGATCTACAAAATTTTTTGGGGAGTTTCCATGATTGAATTTCGAACTACCAAAACAGCAACTAAAACGACGGCAGTCTTCTAAAGATAACTCGCAGAAATTAAAAAACAAAAGATAAAATACATTTTAAAATTGAAATTTATTGTGTTGAGGTGGTTTTCAAACCAATCAAAATTTAAAGAGATAAAATTTCCTCTTTTAGTTAGTATTGGTTATGTATATAATAATCCAAGGCTTAAAGGTCGTAAACGGCCCTAACCGCGTCCATAAAATAAAAACTAATCAGAAATGCCATGCCTTTAGTGTAGTTTCTGCTGTGTCAATACTAGTGACACTTTCAAATAAATATTTTTCTGAACTATTATTAGCAGCATACGTCTGTATATGTGAAAAATAACTCACTATACCTCACTATCAAAATATATATTTTATTACACTTAATACATGCATATACGAGTAAGTAATACATTCATATATTTTTACTTTTCCTCCAAATATAAATAATATCGCATACATATAAATACATTTAATATAATTTGAAATATAGTACGTCGGATCTATCATTAACATGAAGTATTTCGTTTCAAGGTTATATTTACGAAGTTGTAAAGTGTAATTTTGTATATTGTAAGTAGATCCTAATTTTCTAAAAAATCAAACAAAACATAATTGGCAGTGTTTAATATATATTTATTAAACAACAATAAAATACTACAATAATTTAAATAAAATGGGAAGAAATCTGATTTTATTTATATAATAGTTTTTTATTATAAGTTAATAAAAATGTTTTGTTTGATTTTTTTATTAAAATTAGATCCTACCTACCTCCTTACATGCATACGATCGGTCATAGGCAATAAGTTAGACCAATACGAATTACGTTTTCTTCCTGCTCGGTTGTAGCCAGACATAATAAGAACTATTGCGGCCATGCGCAATAGCTTACACAACATTTGCTACTAACAAAATAATTCTAATTTGTTCAAAACATTTTGAACCACATTTCTGGAATCACATTATCATAATGAAAAACAATTTTTGCTGGAGTCACCTAATAAACCAATAATGGATTGGGAACAATCCAATATCAAAATGTATACGGTTGAAACGAATACAACGTTTTAACGATACAAGATATTGCAAGTATGCCTGACCCATAATTTTACAACAGATTACAAATTTTTAGAAGACGATCCACGTGCAAAATATATACTACCGATCTCCAAAGATAAACAATTTCATGAGAGGAAAATGTGATTTTAGTTTACCGTCAAAATCATCATTGATTCAATAGCAACGGAATCTATTAAAACAAATGTGCCGGTAACATGGACTTTTATTGAAAGGATGGATAAACTTTTCGATAGCTTAACATTTGTTAACATTCAAAAAAAATGTTCATGTATATAAATTTAAATCAGCTTTGCAATTTATAAATTTAAATAAATTTAAATCAGCTATAGTGATAACAATGACGTCCTCAGCTTTCTTATCGAAACAATAAGCTACATAAATCAAATAAAAATTATAAGCGGTCAAAAGATTTACTCATTTGACGGTATAATTCAAACAATCCGTGTTATTTCGCTGTCCAAAGCATTATCACATATTTCATATTAGATGACTTGGTTGACCGCATCAAGATACTTTAAAATACACATTTTCTTTAAAAGGTTTCCACAAGTGACAATAATTTCACACCATCTATGCAAGAGTTTAGTTGAACTGTTGCAAAAATACTATCCATAAAATTTCTTACAGCTTTCACCAATCTATCGAATAGCGAAGGAGATTTTTTAAAACTGTTTCTCATTCAATTAATGCCTATTAACCAAGATAGTTAATATTCTGCTAAATAATAAGACAGATTTAGAATTTCATAAAACAAATCATCCGTGTTAATTTAATCGAGAAACTATTTTAAATTTTATGATTATGATTTTAATTAGAAAATCATGCAAATGGAATAAGGAGAAAAAAAAATTAGGATGCGCGTACAACCGATCGAATCTGAAAAAGAACTTTGCAATAATAATTCTATTGCTATTAAATAAAAACTATAAACTATGTATGAAGTATTATATAAATAAATTGCAATTAATTGTGAATTTATATAGTCCTTGTGGTAAGCTTTACATTCCATAACTAAGTTTTTCCGTTATAACTGTTGATTGTTGTTACTGCTTATTTCTTCGATTTCGTTAAGCCATATCTTGGATTTGTTGAATCTAGTCAGGTTGCATTCTATGAACAGTTCTTATCCCTCAATTCGTTCCAACTTGCTAAATTACACACTAAGAGAACCACATAACATAATAAGATCCGTTAGTAAATAAATAAATATTATAAATATATATATATATATATATATATATATATATATATATATATATATATATATATATATATATATATATATATATATATATACATATTTATTAAAAATTAAAATTTATGAATGATACAGTATTAAAGTGGATAGATAGCACAATAGTTTAGGACCAATTTTAACAAATAATGGAAATATCCTAAATAAATTATTTGCTGATAACATATGTTCCTCGTAGATCCCTACAAAACGCGTAAATTAAATAAATGCAATATATTTCTCTACTGTTTCGCATTTTTTTGTCAGATAGAAGACAAAAAATATTTTTTTCAAGAATATTTAACCCGGTAGTGCTGTGTGAAATGGTTATTCGTATGACCATTTCGAACAATACGAAAAAACCAAAAACAATGTTCGCGCATGATTCCCAGATATCTCTCGTGTCGTGCTTTTCATATGACAATTGACAACAAACTAAACTAGTAGCGCACGATTTTTCGTCAATATTTTCTCTTGTATTCGTTTCTGTATTGAATTTGCGTTTGTACATGAATGCAAAAGTCGATTTGTGAAAAAAAGCTATTTACATCTGTATGTGTGGTTTGATTTTGAATTGTTATTTTACTTTTCATTTAATAAACTTATGTTTGTAGCTGTGCAGCTAGGGTTAGTTTTACCGGTTACCGCAAAATTCAAATAGAGCTAGAATCGATTTTATTTTTTCTTCTGTGTGACGCTTCTGATTAGTTTTTATTTTATGTTAATACTTAGTATATTTGCGTCTAAAACTGACCTTATTAATGTACATGATTAACACTACATGATAAAAGAGAATTTCCTTCATATTTCGTTTAGCGATCAGATCTCCGAAAGCTATATCGCTCAAGCGATATGCCAGCCCCTGTTTCAGCAAAAACGCACTTCAAAACTTGTCCTCCCTGACGCCGGTACATCCTGCCTTTCCTATCACTACTATGTAGATATAAAAACTGCACTCGTCAGTCGATAGAAAGAACATCTATGGCTCGATATGCCAGTTGATGTACTCGCGAACACAATATTGATGTGGTCGCGTACACCACATCAATGTTGGGTACACAATTGACATAGCTACATCCCAAACTTGTCTTAGCCAAACTGCTTCTCATCGACTCCAGTAAGATGACAATTTTACAGTGATATGTGAACGATAAAATTATGGTCATTGAAGGTTCCAGTTTTCTGAAACATGCTGGATACTCTAAAGACAACAGATTGGCTCATATTTATTTTATGAATGACTTCTCGTTGTTTGCGACCTTTTTGCACCACAGCACTTACTTGTTCGACTTTTTCTGGAGTAGTATTCATAGTTTTGAGAAAACGACGAATAAAACAAGTACAGATTTGTACAGGTCATAAATGACTGATGACAAATATTGAACAACGTGCGGTATTATACGAATGATTACAGCACGTCAATTTTGTACGATTGCTTTAATTTGAAGTACTGCATTGTTTTAATGATAAAGGTGTCCTTGGAAAGATAAAATAATAAGCTGTCCATAAAAATTGTTCTACGAAAATCGTTAAACTATTTTAAAAATATATGCCTGATTGTGTCTATTTTGTTGCTCGGAAGTGTAGCCAGGATATATTGCATTTAGTTTAATTATATCAATGAAGTCATGATAAAATGTAATATCCACATCGAAGAATACATTTGGATAACTTAAAACAACATAGCTCACTCTACATTCATTATGGCGAATCGCTATCGCTACTGAATTTTTTTAACCGCTAAACAACCATGAAAAATTAAGCGCTTCGAGAAATGCATAACCTATGGGTAAACTGAACGATAATTGTGAAACGATATACATTTTTTTCTTGTCTTATCAATTTTAAATAATAAGCTACATTTTTAAATTTGTTTTATAAAATCAAAATACAAATATATATATATATATATATATATATATATATATATATATATATATATATATATATATATATATATATATATATATATATATATATATATATATATATATATATGTATATATATATATATATATATATATATATATATATATATATATATATATATATAAATATATATATATATATATATATATATATATATATATATATATATTACTATAGATTTTTAAATCTCAAATCGAACAAAATCCCAGAACAGATAATTAAATTCGTAAATCAACCATATAGCATAAATTTATTTATTGTTCAAAATAAATCAACAAATCAGGAATGTTATTGGGTTTGATATGCTCATTCGAGTAAAATTCTACAAACCATATTCATTATTTATCACAACATAGCCTCAATCCAAAATTAATTAATTTATTGAAAAACTTCTCTAGGGAAATCATTATAAATTAATCTTCTTGATGAATTTCTGCTGTTGTGTTGTGAAAATCGCATAATTTAGTGAGTAAACAGAACAGCATCATAAAAGTACATATGCTGTTTTTTTAAGGAAACTTAAGCTTTTTGAAATTGAATTAACTTTTATTATTAAATTGAATCATAAAATTAATTTTAGTTTCTACGTCACCTTATTTCACTTTTGTACATTACATATGTATATTCGAGTAAGAATAAGTAATAAAAATATACGATATAACTGAACCATTCTGCATTTTTAGATTGAACGGATACAACAAACTAAAACATGCATGCAACAGGAAGTAGACGAATGAATATAACGAAAGCAATAATAGTTTTTATTATGTCAAAATCAATTTATAAAACTTAATTTACAGCCATATTCAGAAGTTGGATTGTGACATAAAATTGTGTGTTCACTGTTCATAAAATGTTGAAACATAAAATTTTGTTTCAATCCTTTTTTAATAACTCAAGTAGTGAGAACATAGATGTTCTTACATAATGTTATTTTTATGATTCTTGTCCCTAAAAGAATCGTAAATCCCGTTAGTTATTGGTTCAAAATATACTGTATCGTTATATGTACATTAAAGTTCGACTGTTAAGGATTTAGGGTTAACCTTACCACATAACAACGTGGTTGAAATTTCAAACAAAACTGTCGAAGTTTTAAAGTGACATGTTCAATATTTTTCAGTTATCTTTTTTGTATATTCCATACCATTTTTGAATCGGTACACTAGTAATTTTGTTCAGGCTTATGGTGCAAACCTAGGATTTCATCAAAACGCACAGACGCAATCTTAACAATTGTAGTTGTTTGAACCCGAGCAGAGAAGGCAGTAGATTCACAGGAATATTTTGCTAATAAAGTAAGCTTTTATCAACAACCGCAAGGCATTTGTTGCTGGCAAGTCCTATTTGATAAAGATAACTTTTGAAACGGTCATGGCCAGTAGGTATATAAACCAATATTCTCAAGTTGTACGTTTTCAATGAATGGACGTAATTGGTCAGCTTCGGGTTTAACCATCTGACAAATTATTTCGCCTAACGACAGGTAGAGATAGCTGACCATGTTTGGTTTAGATCTGATAGGGCAGTGTTTGTAATTGTTTTTTTAACTATGTGAAGAGGTAAAGGAGCAGATGGTTCAGGACCTATGGAATATAAGCAAGAACCAGTTAACAGTTTGCAATTTCGTTGCCTTCAATATCGTAATAGGCTCGAACCCATTTTACCATTACCTTGTTGTTATCTTGTTTTACCAAGATAAACAGAAATTCTCAGATCATGCGATGGACAGTAGAATCTAAAACCAGCAACCTGTTAAAAGAGAGAGCCATCTGAGAAGAATACAAGCGATCGGATAGCATATTGAGCAACTCTGGTGAGAATAAATATATTCCTAGATAAATAAACCACCTAAAATCATCTGTGGAAATTAAAACCAGGCAGAAGAATATCATTAACCATGTCCATTTCTGGCATTGCTCGTTTAAATTAATTAAGAATTGATCTATGGCCTGAAATTAAAGCGAAGGGTTCAAAAATGGATTTTAAACTACAAAAATCCATCTCTTAAAAATAGCAATGGCTTTTTATAGTTTAAAATTCAGATGATACTTCCATATAAGAAGGTTTATTATCCAAGAAACACACAGGCTGACATAATTATCTTACATCTGAAAAAACTACAGTGATCATGATGTCAGATTGGTAACTTTAATGCTAGAGCTAGCAGAAATCAAACCGACTTATGTAATAACATAGGTCCGTACTCCCGACCCAAAACTGCGACCGAAAATGGGGAAAGAATGATGTTATTTGCGATCGCTCATGATCTCAAAGTGGCAAGTACATTCTTTCCTCATAAAAATATCCATTTGGAAACATGGACACATCCACGTAAAACATCCCGAAGCCAAATTGACCATGTGTTGATTTCAAACAGACCGGGCTCGGCTTGTCCAAGACCTGAGATCGTATCGGTCGTCAACAAAATTCGTAGGCAGTGACCATTATCTGGTCACTGCAAAGCTACGATAGAAATTTTCGTACAAGTCATAGAGGACAGGGGAACATACAACGCGATTCTCCTGTGAAGGTCTGATAAATGAAGAAACGCAACGTAAATATCAAGATATTTTCAGCAATAGAATTTTACGATCCAATTACCAATCTGATGAAGTGAACAGTGTCTGGGAAGTATTGAAAACCTTGGTTGTCGATGCTGCCCAGCACACTCTCGCTATAGTGAAAACTAAGCCCAAAAATGATTGGTTTGATGAGGAGTGTCGCCTTGTTGTTGAGCAACGAAATATAGCGCACAATGAAGCGCAGACTCGGTTTACAATTGCAAGAAAAAACAAAGCAGTTCTTGCTAGGAGGACAGCCAAAAGCATTTGTAGACAGAAGAAGCCCGAATGGTGGAAGGCTAAGGTCTTAAGAGTACAACAATTCAGCAATGAGGACAATTCGCGTGGTTTCTTTAAGGGAATCATCGAATTGCACCATACCTTAAGATCTCGGTCAACTACCGTTGGGGAATAGGATGGAAACCTCTATGTTAACATCGATGCGGTACTCGATACATGGCGTGAACATTTTTCTGATCTACTGAATGTTCCACATGTATCACAAGATGTGTTTAAATACCCTCAAATAGAGACCGCAGAAATGTTCATTGAGGATCCATCCTATGAGGAATTCACAATAGCCATGCAGAGATTAAAGAAAAATCGTTCAACAGGAGTTGATTGCATTAATTCAGAGCTCTTGATATTCGGAGGGCTAACTTTGTGGAACTGTCTTTTCGACCTTATTCGATTGGTATGGCGAAATGAAGTTATGCCAGAAGAATGGAAAGTGGCCACGTTGTGCCCAATATTCAAACAGGGTGATCGCTTGAAATGCGAGAATTATCGCGATATAGCTCTCCTTTGCACAGCATATATGTATGTTACTGTCATACATCATCTTGGGAAGAATTACTCCTTTAGCGGAAGAAATTGTCGGTGACTACCAAGGAGGATTTCGTCCAAATCGGTCAGTCACTGATCAAGTTTTTTCGCTGCGGATGATTCTTTCCAAGTACTACGAAACATCTCGCGATGAACACCAGGTATTCCTAGATTTCAAGCAAGCCTATAACTCAATCAACCGAGAGAGACTATGGTATGCGCTTGAATATTTGGGAATATCGAAAAAATATGTACATCTCTGTAAAATGACAGTAACGCAGTCACAATACTGTGTCAAAGTTGAGAACAAGCTATCGAGAATTTTTGTATTCACTTCTGGTGGTCGACAAGGAGATGCGCTGTCCCCGATACTTTTTAATCTCATGTTGGAATACATCCTTCGTAAACATCTCAAGACAACATCTTATTCCGACAATCTAATCAACTTTTAGCGTGTGCAGATGATATCTGTGTAATTGGATTAAATGGCCACGGAGTGAAAGAGATACTTGATCCACTGGAACGGTGTTCAGCTTCCGTCTGATAATCAACGAGTTCAAAACCAAATTTATGATCTCTGGTTTTCGAGACTAAGACGCAATTGATTTCAGGAGTGGTAACCACACGTTTGAAGAAGTAATGAGATTCTATCTTCGATCTCTCATTGCTCACGATAATTGTGTGGGAGGGGATATCAAGGTTCGCCTTGTTGCTGGCAATCAGGCTTTGTATCCTCTACATCCACTGCTGAAATCAAAATATCTTGCAAATACGGATAAGCTGAAACTGTACAGAGTGTTGATCAGACCCGTTGTCATGTATAAACATGAGAGTTGGACCTTGACGGATAAGATTTGAGAGAAGAATCATGCGTGTGATATATGGCCCAAAACGCGACGGTGATTTAATCACGAGATCAGGAATTTACATAGCGAGTACGCTGGCTCGGTCACGTTCTACGTGCTGATCCTAAAAGAATTATACAGCGATTTTTGAAAGGAGACTCGCTATTCGGTAGGTGAAGAGGTCGGTGTCTACGACAATGGCTCCAGTGCGTAGAGAGCAATCTGGCATCTTCCAACTGCTTGCAACACCATGAAGAGCTGGCTCGTGGTCGAAACCGTTGGAGTCAGATTGTTGACACGGTACGGGCCAACAATGGCCTATAAAAACCGGAAAAAATGATGATTACGTGAAACTTTTTTTGCAACATCAAGTGAATTGCAAAACAGATTTTTGCTAACACCATTGTTACGGCTCCTTGAATTAAAAAAGTCTGAATTTAAAAAGGCTGACTTAAAAAAAGTGTTTTTATATGGAAAAATGAGATTTTTTAAATTCATTTTTTCAGTAAATTTTGTGAATTAAAAAAGGTATTTTACAAAAACAAATTTAATTTAAAAATGAAATAAAAAAGGCATATTTTATGTCATTTTAGAAACGATTAGGGTTTCTAAAATGACATAAAACATTAATTAATTTTCAAATTGATGAATGAATGCATTTTTTTTGTCATTTTATAAATAGATATTTTAAATCATTTCCAAAATGCATATTTTAATTCACAATAAACTGCAAATTTCTGGAACACTAATCTTATTTTAAAATTTTTTGTTTCTCTTAAATTATAAGAGGTTGAAAATAAATACATGTGTTTTCATTAAAGCTAATTTGCAAAAGACAATTGCAAATTTGTAGAAAATTAAAGCCATTCGAAATTTTCAAGTAATGCATTCATTAATGAATTTTAATTCATTTTCAATATGTAAAAGGAATATTTTGGTTCAGCTATAAATACATACATATCTTAATTCATATTCAAAAAGAATTAAGAAATGCACATTTTATGTCAGTTTTAAACACAATTCTTAAGTCAATTTCAAAATGATTATGATATGCATTTATAAAGTCAGCTTTTATACAGATTTTATGTCATTTTTAAAATGAAATAAAAACACTCATTTTAAGTCCAAAAAAAACACCTTTTTTAAGTCAGCCTTTTTTAATTCGGGTCCCTCTTTCTTACATTTGATAAATTCGACTAAAACCATATGATAGTAGGAAAATTCGCGGCGAACCGGATTTTTCAATATCGGAAAAAAATCCGATATCTAATTATTTCATAATAGCCCCCCAGTATTTTAATATTCAAAAATGTTCAAGCTCAAATGTTTATTGATAAAGTTTTTTCATTTTTTATAACTGTAATTAATTTATGTATAAATTTTTACCATCGAATATAATAAATTTAATGTAAATCTACATATTTCAATTGATTGTATACAAAAAATAATTTATGTCACGTTTTATCTCGAAGTATTAAAATATTGTTTTTTGCATGTCCGCAATAAAGTCATAGAACAGTAACATTAAACAGGGGAAATTTTAAATTATGTTATTTTCGGTTGTTCCAATAATTAATTAAATAGTAATAAATCAAGTTTATTGTTTATTTTTTTATATTAAATTGTGAACAAACAGTATCAATTTAAAAAATTGAAGTATGTATTGACAGTTTTTATACTACACATTCCAGTATTCTCCAATATTTTGTCAGTCCTTATACATAGAACTTGAAGTTCTGTTAATATTTATTCTGTTAAGTAGCTTAAATTAAGTTTTTGTACAGTTTTCCATTGCATGCCAGTGGCCCAATTCTGGTAATTCCCCGAGAATAGAGAATTGGAGAAAGATTTTATATGTAATTTCTGTTCAAATATATTTTTTCCGGCCTCCTGACGAAAAAAGTTCGATATAAATATTTATAAATTGGACATAATTTTTGCATAACAAAATTGGAAGGAAAAATGAATCCTAATTTCACACTAGCTTTTTATCTTAGTATGCCAGAAAAAAAATATTTTAACTCAAATTACATATAAAATCATTCCCCAATTCGCTATTCCCCAGAATTACCAGAATTGTGCCACAGATAGTAACCAAATTTTGTGAAGCGTATGAAGCCTCTAAACAGTTATACTCAGTGGTCAAATACTAATAGGGAGCTGAATTAAAATCGTTGTATCAACATCAGTGCAGTGTTCGACATGTATCAAACACAAACTTCCGATGCGTCTAATGTGGATTCATTCTGTGATAATTTAGTCGTTCATCTAAAGTTGATTACATAAATTTAGATCTCTTTATATTCGGAATAAGGAATACAATACCGAGACTATACCTTCAGTTACCGAAGTGCATATCAGTTCGGTATTTATACAATAAATTAAAGCAACCAAAAATTCTCGAAATTTCACTGTAACGTTTTTAATTTTTCAATTGTTTTATTTGTTTCTTTATTTTACTTGTGAAAATAAGCAATTCAATATGTATTGTTGGATAAACTATATATTTGCTTTTGTTTCACATATATATGTAGTAATTAAAAAACATTTTTCCGTCACTAACCTTGGATCGCAGGCATTAGAAACGTGAGAAAGGCATCTAACTATTTTTTCATCAAAAATCAATGCTTTAAACCAAAACTCGAAATTCACTTTTTTCCATTTTTTTCAAAAACAAAAGTTGCTGCACACAAAATGCGAATCAATCGTAAGATTGCTGTCAAATTTTTACACGTATCCTATAAAGATTAGTACTGAATAAAAATCATATGGAAAAAATAAAGTAACGCCATCTATGTGTCATCTTACGGACTTATTAAATGACCCTGTATAGTTTTATTTCCTAAAATCTATTCGCACATTTTTAATACAAGAGTAAAGAGATATATGATTGACAAAGGAATTATCTGTTTCTACTGTGATTTAATTTTCTGTTTTTCATTTATTTGTTAAATCTGAAATATCGTAACAACGAAATATATCAAAAAATGAATATTTAATTACTTATTTATCATAACATATATTTGATGTAGATAAAGAAGATTTAGCGTACAAAGAAGATTTAAGTAGAGATCGGAATAAGGATAGTAATTTCTAGTTTTGGCGTATACCAAAAAATAAAATAGTGAAGTGCCTTTTAAACGTAGTAAATTAAAAGGTGCTATGAAAACTCAATGATAAAACCATAGAGGAACTCGTGGAAGATGAAGTCGCGCTTATAGCACAAATGGAAGATGAAACTGAAACTGAGCTTGGAGTAAAAATTTAATGAAAAAGAAATTGAAAGAATGCGATTTGTAAAAAACTGAACTACTAGGAAAAACGCTCGTTTACCTCAAAATCTAGTTGAATGCCTAAAGAAATAAGTCTTTTTGAAGATAAAAAACAAAGGGAATATATTTACAGCAGGTGTTTGCTTTGCATTTTACGATTTAACCAACATCTGTTGACTTGACAGAGCGTTTTCATCAGCTGTTATTTTGCTATATATAAGGTGAGATCAAGACTGAACGACGAATGAACTGAACGCCTATAGTACTGACATGGAAGATGGGTCGGTCCATGGATTATGTACTCCAACAGGGAGTCACAGTTGTGTTCATTCACACCACCGATCGTAATCAAGCGGTGAAAATCCCTTTTGCATCCTGCCTCTTTCGTGATTCGAACCCAGTACCTTCCGCTCCAATTACCTCAGCTTTAACCACTGCACCCCCTGGGCGGTAGATATGGATCTTATTTTTCTTTTTTTTATATTACGTGATATGTTATTAATTAATTTTTTTTTAATTAATTAGTTTTTTACTTCAAACAAAAATTAAAAAAAAAATTTGAAGATTTGATTTCCTGCGATTGGAAGGATAATTTTTTAGAACTGATTTGTTATTTAGTTGAGTTAAAAGTGGGCGCATTATATCATAAAAAAGAAGTAGCAGAATAAAAATGAAAAAACTATTGCAGAGGATCTCATGTTTTAAAACAAAAAAACTACTCCTCTAGGTGAAGGAAATCATAATTTTTGTTTCGAATGCTTCTTTCTGAGTATGAAATATTTAGTATCAAGGTATTACAAGATTGCAGACAAGCCTATACGACTCGCTTAATCAGAGCCTATGCACTGGAATATATTCATTAGTATTTTCACAAATAAATATATCATTTGTAAATACTATTGCTAATATTGTAGAGTTTTTGGCAATACCTTGCTAATATTGTGGACTTTTTACTTTTGTAGAACTTTTAGTGTTAATTCTTGTGTCTGACAATCAGATCACCTACCCAAGAATCTTTTTAATTTCACATTGGAAATACTTCATAAAATTTAAAATTGAGGTGTTTAAGTTTTTACCGGCAACGCAATGAATTGCTTGTTGATATCTATTTAATTGGATTTAGTGGTAATGGATTAACATCGTTCCTTGATCCATTATATATATATATATGTTCATAAATGATATGTATATTATAGGTATAGGTTTCATTCGGTTAAAAAATCAATCATCTTAAAACATTACCATATATCTTAATATTACCATACATCTATGGTACCTGATTTAACAGGCCACGATGCAATGTACCTTAGTAATGGTAACTTTTTGTTTGAGGAAGCAAAAAGGTTCAAATATCTTGCATTTATCATTACTCATACATGATTATAATCCTTTATATTTTCTATACAAAAAATTATTTTATTTAACTTACAGTATAAATTATCTTTTTATCGTTGCTAAGAAATGATATCTCTCTTCAATCTATCATAAAAGATGAATATAGGTAAAGCTTCCATACCTTTCGATAGAAATTCACTGAAAAAAATTCCTTGTCAAAGCGGAGCTACGAGTTAAGAAAGATATAAGAATGTCTGGGTAGTAATTAACAAAATCACTAACGATGAAATGTTTTAAAAAATTGGTCGACAGCTTTGTATACTTGGAAAGATATTTAATACCAACTCATTGTCTATTTAATAAAAAAAGTTATAGAAGCATAAACAGATATTAAAAAACTGTAATAAAATAGCATTCGAGTTATGTTAAAATATATCATTGAACACTATATAAACAATAAGAAATTTAATATAGATTGTAAAGAAGAAATTAATATTGAATTTCGTTCTATATTAGAAATTTATTTGACTAAATCGAATATAAACATAACCAAGCAAATCTTCGGAACCGATATAATCAAACCCTCGCGATTCGTATATTATGAAATTCTATAATATATTAAAATGTTAAAATTCTATGTCTGTCTATTAAGACTATTATTTGGATAACGTACATTTCAGTAAGACAATAAGATATGTACAACAGGCAGTTTGGCTTGAATTTCTATAAACAAAGGTTGGAAGCATTAATTAGAAAAAAACTGAAAAAATATACCTACCATCACAAGGCAAAATAAATGTGGATTGTCTTTTCAATAGACTTAAGAAATTAATTAGTAATACTAATCAGTATAAGGAAACAACACTTTTAAAGTCTAATTCAAAGGATTTGTTTTACATATCACGAAAGTGGATTTGGTATGCTGACCGTTACTGACGTTTATCGTAGTTCAATCTTTTTACGTTCGTTAACTCTATTACACGTTTATATCTTTCATATTTAATGTCCAATCCAAACATGGTCTCTGTGATTTTCACGAGAGTAAAATTTTACAAATTAGGATTATCTTAATTATCATCTGCTGTCTATATGAATCTTTAAAATTTATATAAAATTATATGACAGTCTCATTTTTCGTATATTCATAATACATTTAAAGCGTATATATTTGATCAAAGATTCATCAGTTCCTTTTTAACTAAAATATCTTAATTTATATATGTATTCACATTTTTAGAGCTCAAAGTGTTAAAATTTAATTGGATGGAAACAATCTAATATGAAAATGCTTAAATGAATTACAGTTTTGACCTTACGAACACATTTCGGATATACTCCTATTAAGTAAATTCTTAAAATAAAAATGCTTATAGTTATTGTTTTCATTACATTTTTGTTCTTAATTAATTTTTATTTTTTACGGGTAAATGTGAGGTGGATTAATCGAATTTGAGGTAAAAGTGTAATGAAAGGATTTTTTAATTACCGGTAAGTAGGAAACGATTAATAAAAAATAATGATGTTTAGATGATTTGTACTGTTGTGTTGAGAAATAAATGATTAAGATAATTTGAAACAGAAAATTAGTCCTTTTAAGAGCATAACGTCAGCGAAGTGATTTAATGCTAGATCTGGCAGAAACCAGAACACCCTAAATAGATGCATATGTCCGTAATCCCGACATGAAACTGCTACCGAAAATGAAGAAAAAATGAAATGCTTATCATATCAAACTCATTATTTCCCTACAGAAACATCGATTTTGAAATATGGAGACGCCCGTATAAAATATTCCAAAGCCAAATTCACCATGTGTTGATTTTAAAAAAACGAGATCAAGTTGTTCAATATGTGAGATCGTGTCAAACTTTAATCAAATTCGTATCCATCGACCATTACCAGGTCATTGCAAAGCTAAAATATTTTCGTGTGAGCAATGAAATGAAAGAAACATTTGATCCACAGTAATAATGCTGCTCTCCAGTTGCTGGATAGAGTTAAGCGGCGTGCCATACGAATAATACAAAACTCCAGACTTACGAAAGATCTAGACAGCCTACAGCACCGCAGAGATGTTGAAGTACTATGCGTGTTCTATAGATTAATAAATGGTAAATGTTCTGCAGAATTAAAGGAGAAAATACCATCATTAGTTACGCCAGGACGGGTAACACGAGGAACGGTCAATGCGCATGGGTTTACGATGAAGCTGCCGAAACCTCGAACTGAAGGTACAAAGCGCGAATTCATTCATCGAACATCCAGGAAGTGGAATTCGTTATCCGGTTTTCAGTTTCCGTTGGATTATAAAATGCACAAGTCTAAGGCAGCTATCAACCTTTACTTGAAGGACCGCGCGTTGGGTGCAGGAACTCTGACAGTAACAAGTAGCTAGGACTGTCTAAAAGTCCACCCTGCACCCAATTAAAGCTTAATATAAAAAAAATAATATTCAGGTTTTGTCTCAAAATAATCAAAACCACATCTATGATACCTAGTGTTACAGACCAAGAAGCAATTGATTGCAGTAGTCGTAACACGTTTGGCGATTTCGTGGCAATACGAATCAAAGTTCGCCTTGCCACTGGCAATCGAGCTTTAGATTGAGTTATGTATAGAGTGCAGGGATTCGGACCCCCAGTGCCGGCGATTTGGAAGAGTGTGGAAGCGGGCTCCCAGTCGTCGAAATCCTACGACCGCAATGATTTGACAAAGTCAAATAATGAAAACCCATTTGGACGCAGCTCCAAATTAACGAGATCCCCAACATCCTCAATTAATAGCTATGAAAAAGAAAACGAAGAACTTCGTAAGCAATTAAGCAAAATAGAAAAGTTGACTTCTCAACTTAGTAAAGAGATCAACATTCTTAAAAATGAAAACGAAATGCTGAAACAGGCCCTTCAAGTTAAGGAAATACAGGACCAGCCAGCCGCAGAATTCTTCACTGATGAAGACGAATTACGCGAGGAAACAGACTGGATCCTTAAAAAGAATAAAAGAAATAGACCCTCTAAAAAAAGAAAAGCTGAATTTTCGCCAGAAATTGTAGCTTCAGACCAGTCTACAAAATCTAATAATATAAAATCAACGGAACAAGAGGCTAAGTCAGCCAAACCCAACGATAAGGCACCGCCTCCAATCAATATAATGAGAATTACTGAATATGGCGCTGTTCAGGATCTTATGAAATCGATTACTGACAAAGAATTCAGGGTAGTGTCACTAAATAACAATATATGGAAAATCAACACAACAGACGTTGACACATATAGAGCATAGCCACGAAGCTTACAGAGGAAGGTAAACAATGGTACACTCATGAAAACAAAAATGACCGCCCGATCAAAGTGATGGCAAGAGGTAGACGACTTAAAGTGTAAGGGGCTGAAAATAGAAGACACCGCAAACATCATCAAAAAAGAAAAGAAGGAAAGTGATCAAGGGGTCAAAATAAACAAGAGAGGGCTCCCATAATTCATGCTTAAATTTAATAATAAAGAAAAAATTGAAAACATCTTTAACATTAGAGCTATTCTCAACATGAGAGTTAGAATTGAAGCATTACGCAAGGCCACTGGATTAATACCCCAATGTAAAAAATGCCAAGGTTTTAATCACACCCAGAAATATTGTAATCGAGAGCCAAGATGTGTAAAATGTTCTGGAAAACATCTAGCGCAAGCCTGCCTACAAGGAAAAACAACTACTCCTAAATGTGTAAACTGTAAATGAGATCATCCAGCAAATTATAGAGGATGCGAGATAGCTAAAGAACTGCAAAAACTGAGAAATAAAAAACTTCAATTTAAGCAAAACCGTGAGATGCCAGTTAACGAAATATCATCGAAAAACTCAATGAAAGCTCAACCACAAGCTAGTACAGTAGCGGGACCAAAGACATACTCACAGATAGTCCAGCAACAAGAGCCACTTTGTATTAAGGAAAAACAAGAATCTTCAATTCTTGAAAAAATACTACGGAGTATAGAAGCTTTGAACATGCGAATTGCAAAACAAGAAAGAAGCCTAGACGCCGTACATAAGCGACTAAATAAACAAGAAGCAGTGAATGAGTTCACTTCTATGATTTACTAGTATGAGTAGTAGTAAAACATTAAGAATTGCCAACTGGAGTGCAAATGGCCTATTGCCACCAATTCCGGAGCTAGAAATTTTCTTAAACATGGATAAGATAGACATATGTCTAATATCGGAAACCCATTTCACAAATGTATCGTACGTAAAAATTCGTGGATATCACTGCTACCATGCTATCCACCCATCAGAAAAAGCGAGAGGAAGATCAACTATTTTCGTTAAAGAAAATATCAAACACTACGAAGGAGTAAAAATAGAAAAGGAAAATATGCAAGTATCAACCATTAAAATTCGACTCAATAATGAAAAGGAGTATAGCATTTCATCTATATACTGCCCACCTCGATATCAATTGGCTAAAGAAAATTATATCGCGTTATTTAAATCGCTTGGAGTCAACTTCATAATTGGAGGGGACTTGAATGCTAAGAATACGTACTGGGGATCGAGACTGTCAACACGTAAGGGTAAAGATCTGTATGCGGCAGGACAAGAATTAAACTGCGAGTTTTATTCTGGGGGTAAACCAACATACTGGCCTACAGATAAAAACAAAATCCCAGATTTAATAGACTTCTTTGTAACAAAAGGAGCATCAGAAAACTATATGTAGTGATAGAAAACAGTGAAGGAATATGGTCAGATCACACACCTGTTATTATGACAATGAGTGCAACCATAATCAAGAAAGTGAATTTACCTAAACTAACAAACAAGAGAACAAATTCGGATGTTTTCCGGAAGCTAGTAGAAAACAGTACGGTTTTACAAGTACCAATTGAAACTCCGACACAACTCGATGATCAAGTAGAAATATTAAATAATAATATACTTCAAGCAGCGTGGCAGAGTACGCCCATTAGTCAATATAAAGTGCCAAAGAAAAACAACTATTCAGTGGAAGTGAGAGATTTGGTTAGTGAAAAGCGGAAAGCTCGAACAATTTGGCAGCGGAATCGAGCAACACAAAGTAAATCGAGACTTAATTATTTAAACAACAAATTAAAGCAGTTAATCAAAGAAATTAAAAACAATTCGATAAGTGAATATCTAACTGGTCTTTCCAGCCAAAAAGACACTGACTATTCACTTTGGAAAGCAACGAAAGGACTTAAACGACCAAATAAGCAGATACCTCCTATCAAAAAGAACGATGGATGTTGGGCAAGAAGTGGTAAGGAGAAGGCTGTCTTGTTTGCAGCCCACCTCGAAAACACATTCCAGCCCCTTCCAAGGCAATCAGCGGAAGAAAATATAAACCCAGTTAGAAAAGTGGATAACCTAATCATCTAACCAGTAACATTACAAGAGCTAAAATATGAAATTATTAACAACTTGAGTTCAAACAAATGTCCTGGTTATGACCTAATTTCAGGTCAAATAGTAAAAGAACTTCCCGAAAAGGGCTTACGAAAACTGCTTCAACTAATAAACGCAGCATTCAGACTAAAATACGTCCCATACCAAAGGAAGGTTGCAGAAGTGATAATGATTCCAAAACCGAATAAACCGCCTAACGTTAAAACCTTTCGCTTCTTCCTATAATTTCGAAGTTGTTCGAAAAATTATTGCTGAAAAGGCTAAAACCAGTAATAGAGGAAAGAAAACTAATTCCACTACATCAGTTTGGCTTTATAGAGAGACATTCTACTATAGACCAATTACATAGGGTTACCGATTTAATTGAAGATTCACTAGAAAAGAAGAAAATCTGTTAAACTATCTTCTTGGATGTTGCACAAGCCTTCGATAAAGTATGGCACCAAGGACTAGAATATAAACTATATCGAGACCTGCCAAAGCAATTTTACCAGATATTAAAATCTTATCTAGCTGATGGATATTTTCGAGTTAAATTCGAAGATGAATACTCTGACCTTAGACAAATATCGGCTGGAGTTCCACAAGGAAGTGTTCTGGGACCAATACTATATTTACTTTATACAAGAGATGTTCCAAATACAAAAGATACAAACATTGCAACGTTTGCAGATGATACAGCAATCCTAGCAGTAGGAGACAGTATAGAAGAGTCAACTAGTAAATTACAAAATGCCACTAATGCAATAAGTAAATGGACAAAGAAATGGTGCATTCAGCTGAATCAAACGAAATCCATACATGTCAACTTTACTAACAGAACAGTTAACTGTATTCCAGTTCTACTGAACTCGCATCCAATTCCGCATGCGAACACAGCGAAATACTTAGGCATGACTCTTGATGCTAAGCTGAAGTGGAAAGAGCACGTTAAAAAGAAAAAAGAAGAACTAAACATCAAATACAGAAAAATGTACTGGCTCTTAGGGAGAAAATGTGAGCTAACAGTACATAATAAGCTACTATTATATCGGCAAATATTGAAACCTATATGGACATATGGTATAGAACTGTGGGGTTGTACCAAGAAGAGCAATGTTAAAATAATTCAAACCTTTCAAAATAAAGTTCTACGTAGCATTGTGAATGCACCATGGTACATAAGAAACGACAACCTTCATAAGGATCTAAAGATGGAATACGTTAGCGAAGAAATCACGAAACATGCGACGAAACACGCACAACGGCTCGGTCAACATCAAAATCCAGATATGCGTAATATTATGACCAACACAGACCCAGTTAGAAGGCTTCGAAGGACGAAACCTTCAGATTTGGGGCGGTTAATGTAATCTTATAATATACTTGGAGCTAACCAGTGGGTTAAACTCAACAAAAACTAACAAATTTACTAAAGATAAGTTACTAGATGAATTAAATTCAGTTGTAATAAAATCCATTAATAAAAAAAAAAAAAAAAAAAAAAAACTTTGATTTTCTGTCTGATTTAAAGTGTTGATTTGCTTTTCTGACTCGTATATTAGAAAAAACATTTGATAAAGGCATATAGACATCAATTATTGACAAAGGCCGATTATTCAAAATTAAAAGAGACAAATTAGTTATTGGTTTTATTAAAATTAAATCAAATTAAAAAATAAATCAATACTTGAATAATTTGTTTTGCGTTTTTGTCAGAAATTATTCCTGAAATCAATAAAATTTAATTATCCACAAAATATCATGAATAAGGTCCAATAAATAAAAATATGCGTGCTGACATCAAGCAAGATGTTTGATTTACGTTATTCTAGTTAGCACAACCTGGCTCGTTTATTATTATAAGAGATATAAATCTTTATAACTGAAGTACTCCTAAGTAGGTATAGGTACACTGGTATAGGTATAGGTACACAAGGGTATAAGTACACAAGGGTCCGCCATCTAAAGTTTTGTTTTTCAACTAGTGCTTATTTCGTGAATGGTAACACTTAGCTCATGTCTGATTTGACAGATAATTAGTTTTAACCTTCTGCTGAACGAATATGGTTGTGTATACACTTGAACAACGCTGGGAAATATTGCGACATTACTTTGAAAATCATGGTAATGTTGCAGAATGTGTGCGAAAATTGCGTACGGATTTTTGAAGAAGAGAAGCACCGTCAGCTCCGTATGTTCGTTATCTTGTGAAAAAAGTGAAAGAAACTGGCATCCTCATCGATAAACCAAAGCGTGAAAAGCCAAAAACAGTGCGTACACCCGAGAATATTGATACTGCGGCAGAACGCGTGCGTGATGCGCCATCAACATCAATTCACCGTCGTACTCAACAATTGAACATTTCGGAGACAACATTGAGACGAATTTTGCATAAAGACCTTGGTATGACGCCATACAAAGTCCAATTGGTTCAGGAATTGAGGCCAACTGACCATCCAATGCGTTTTCGCTTCGCTGAGTGGGCCTGCGATCGACTTACAGAAGATGCCGATTTTGCCAAAAAAATCATCTTTTCGGATGAAGCTCATTTTGATCTTGGCGGGTATGTAAACAAGCAAAATTGTCGCATTTGGGGCACGGAAAACCCGCAGGCATACATTGAAAAGCCGGTACACACAAAACGAGTCACTGTTTGGTGCGAATTTTGGTCCAGAGGCATAATTGGGCCATTTTTCTTCGAAAATGAGCAAGGAGTGGCCGTTACAGTCAATGGCGATCGTTATCGGGCCATGTTGAACGAATTTTTGTACACAAAAATTGAAGAGGAGGATATTGGCAACATTTGGTTTCAACAGGACGGCGCTACGTGCCACACAGCTGAAGCTACACTCGATGTTTTGCGCCCTGTTTTTGAAGATCGCATTATCAGTCGCAGAGCTGATGTCGTTTGGCCACCTCGGAGCTGCGATTTGACACCGTTGGACTATTATTTGTGGGGTGCTTTCAAAGATAAGTGTTACGCCGACAAGCCAGAGACAATTAATGCTTTAAAGGACAATATTCGTGAAGCCATTGGTGAAATACAGCTGCACACAATCGATAATGTGCTTAAAAATTGGACCGATCGTGTAGGCCAGCCGAGACAGCCATTTGAATGAAATTATTTTCCATTATTAACCGGAAGGATTGTACTTTTAAATAAAAAAGAAATTTGAGAAAATATTCAGTAGTTTCTTTTTATAGCATTTTCAAAAAAAAAAAGTTATTTGGCGGACCCTTTATATATCAAAACTCCATTAACTATAAGTTCAACTTTACGTCTACGTATGTTGTAGGTTGGTTAGGTTGTTATGGCTCTTTTCGCACACTTAGACCAGCGATGGTCCATTGTGATACCACTCTTTGTACGGCTATAAGGTCCGAGTTTTCGTAGAACCATCTACGCATTGCATAGCTCCATGTCAGCCTATAGCACTGACATGGAAGATGGGTCGGCCAATGGACTCTAAACACGACAGGGGATCCAGATATATGATCATTTTACACACTGCTTTTACACACTGTACATTTACACTGCTCAAACGATCGAAGGTGAAAAACCCATTTGTATCTTGCCCCGAATCGGGATTCGAACCCGGTATGTTGTAAGAAAATATGAACATTTAGCAGTATTGCTAAATATTCGTCTATATTCATACACGGTTGTGATTTACAAAAAATTTACAAATGCATAAACCCCAAAATATTATAAATCCTACCCCAAACTCCAATAAAATTACACAAAATAATGATAAACTATGCCCCTTTGCATTAAAAAGTATTCAAATTTGAGCAAAAACTCTGTATGAGAGTGAAGTTTTTCCTAACTCTTGCTAAACTTACAACAACAATTTATTTGTTTATATGTATTTGTATAACTTCATATTAACGAAAAAAAGATACATATTTTGTATTGATTCGTACCATAGGTATTTTCCTAGAGTTTTCCCGTCCTTCAGGAAACCGGGACCAAATTCTTAGATTGTTTTAACATTAATGTAAAAACAATCTAGAATTTTAGTCCAGGTTTTCCTGAAGCACGGGAAAACTCTAGGAAAGTACCTATGATGCAAATTGTTTATTTATTATGGAATTTTCGAATACTAACTACCCAGGGGACTATTAGAATTCTAATGATGATGTTTTTCTAGTAGATTGGATCAACGGGAAAACTCTATGATGCCAATTGATTACTTATTATGGAATTTTCGAATACTAACCACCCAGAGGATCATTAGAATTTCTAATGATGATGTTATTCCAGTAGATTGGATCCATAGTAATGTAAAAACAATCTAGAATTTTGGTCCCGGTTTTCCTGAAACACGGAAAAACTCTAGGAAGATACCTATGATGCCAATTGATTACTTATTATGGAATTTTCAAATAACAACCACTCAGAACCATTATAATTTCTAATGATGATGTTATTCTAGTAGATTGGATCCATAGTAGTATAAAAACCAGCTAAGATGTTGGTCCCGGTTTTCCTGAATCACGGGAAAACTCTAGGAAAGTACCTATGATGCCAATTGTTTACTAATTATAGAATTTTCGAATACTAATCACCCAGAGAACCATTATAATTTCTAATAATGATGTTTTTTTAGTAGATTAGATCCATAGTAATGTAACAACAATATTACAATTATTTTAGTTTGAATAGAAAATAATGATATTATATAATTTATATATTTAAATACAATTACAATCATCGTTTACTGCGCTTTATTTAGAAATAATACTTTATTTCATTTATTCATTAATCCGTTATTTTACTAATACATTTAAACACATCAATGGAATTTTATTTGTAATATTGAAATTAGGAAATGCTTCATTCCCAACTACACACGTGTGAAGTTGTTCCTAAAAAATCCTAGTTTTTGTTGTTATATTTTTAGGATAGTTTAGGAAGAAGTTCACGCAAATAAATCTGTAGGTTTACCAACTCTAAAAAAAAATATTTATTAAATGTTATGCTATATTGTTTAATTTTAAAATTTTCAAATTCAATTGTGTTTTTTTCGTAAAGGAATATCTTTTTAAATTTGTTTTTCTTCTGTGGTGACGTTAACTTTTGTTCAAAAACGTAATATTTGGATATTTGTGATATTATTTTTAAATAAATTTAAGTAAGTTTAACATTTGTATCTTTATATACTTCAAAAATTATAGAAGAAGTAAGAAAACCTGGAAGGGAACTGCGTGAACTGGGTAACGTCCAGTTTAAAAAAATTTAAATATGTTATTTTGGGCGAAATAAGTGGAAGCCTCGGAGTTATGGCCGCAATATATCAATGCTATTGGATATTTTTTTATCAAAACAAAAATAATAATTAGGCACAATAAATCAACAATATTAAATAAAATTTAAATCTGGTTTAACCACAACCAAGCACAAATCGAAATTGGAAAATTTTATATTTAAAATTCCAAACAAAATAGCTCATGTTTTGAGCACAAATTGATTTGACTACTTCAAAGACTAAAATATAAGGAAGGATTTAAAACCTAAAATTAAATCCGACCGTATGAACCAGATTTAACTGTGATGTTTTTATTTGAATGTGCTCGTACGAAAACATTCGGCAGGAATGATATGTTGTTTAGTGTAGGTGATGTTTGGGTATATAGAGGCTGTATAAGACGAACACGTTTTGTGAAAATATAAACGATCGTCTCTTTTACTGCTTCATTTTTTCATAGAAATCTTCCGTTAGTATTTAAAACTTATACGTAAAAATAAATAGTATTAAAAATAAAATACAACATAATTATATATTAATTGTAATATGCCAAATTTTTATAAGAATAGTTTTAATATTATAAATTTCAAAAATAGACTTTGCATCGTACTCATTCCGATGGACGTGTTTGTTTCCAACAAAATGTACGTAACTTTTTTACAACGCCTTTCATACAGAGAGTATCAGAACTGTCCCAATATGCTATTCACTCAATATACTATGTATATGATATTCTAGATGGGCCATCATACATACATGAAGAAAATCAATAGTATACATAGACAAAATCCACGATTTTTATAGTATACATAGACAAACTGTTTAACCACGAAATTCGTAACTTACACATAATAAGTTGTTAGTACCAACGCCAATAGCTTTGTCTGTTGTTTTTTTCTTTCGTACTAAAATGGAAAATTCCCCGAGGGATTAAAAAACATGAAATTTGCAAGAGTTAAAACTTAGTAATATAAAACAGAAACACAAATAAAAACAACTTAATAATATCATAAACAAATCAACTTGATATTATAAAGAAATCAGCTTAAATTGATTTAAAGAATCGAAAACAAATTTTCAACACTACACTAACACATAAACAGTACACAAAATTGCTGTTAAAAAAACAACGTAAATATTTTCTGGTGGAAACTCATTTTATATTTTCTACGGAAAGATTTGGTGGATTTCGGTAACTAGTAATCGAGGAGCTATGATTTGATTTTGTTGGACTAATACTAATAATTTAAAAATGATTGAGTCTTTGAAAGATTATATAAAAAGAGTATTGGCGACGTAGAGGCTGTAACGATTTAAAATATACCGTGGACAGAATGAACTACTGTACTAATTTTATATCAGAAGATTTACTCTCGAAAATAAAATACCAATAAATTTAAAAATAATCGTTCCATTTTTATTTAAAACTCTTTAAAACGAACTAAAGTTGCCATACCCTTTACAACTGGCCTGAAGGCTTGTATATACCTACTGATCCTATGTAAGCATATGTAAATATAGTTAAAAATGGAGAAAAATCAACAATCATATCATACAATTTATTTTGACGTGATTTTTTCTTATATGTCAGAAAATAGGTCTCAAGATAGTTCTTCCCTTCCTAGAATACATTTTTAATTTTATGTTTTAATTATATACATTTTAATTCAGGTTTCTGAAGATTTAGTTGTCTAGATTTTTGTTTTTTGTTGAATCAAATAATAAAACGACATGTATTTATAACATCAGGTTTTAATTTAAATTGCCTATATAACTTATATTAACCTTTGTCTTTCTCACTGATTTTAATTATGATTTTATTCTTAATAGCACTCGTTTAGATTATACTTCGATCCGTAAGTTTAGGAAATAATGGCTTCACTACTTCTTGTGTTATTATATAGTATACAGTTATTCCTCGTTTAACACGATACTCGCATTACACAAATTCACTATAACACGGTAGATAAATTGTAATCAATTCTCTGATAACACGTCGTTTGGCTTAAATCGGATTCATTACAACACGGTTTTGTCCCAGAAGTAGAAAAATGCTTGATGAAAAAAAATCGAATCTTTAAGGTGTTTGTAGACAATGCTCCTGGACATCCTCAAGATTTAAAACTCCCGACCATGCAAGTAGTTTTCCTCCCATCCAACTCAACATCGCTCATCAGGCCAATAGACCAGGGAGTTATCGCTTTTAAAGCTTGTTATATGAGGACCCTTTTTACGATTTTTGGATATAATGGACCACGATAATAGCCTTAATGTTCCTCAAGTCTGGAAGCAGTTTACGATTCTAAAATGTGTTGATAACATTACTTTGGCCACTATAGAAATAAAATCTACAACTTTAAATGGTTGTTGGACATAAAAATGGCCTGAAATTGTTGCAGATGATGTTATAGTTAAACCAGTGAATACTGATGGATTTGAACGAATCCTAACACTTTCTCAAGAGATGTAAGACGATGAATTAACGAAAGAAGATCTACTGGATATAATTGATCAATCATAGTTTTCAAATGAGTCAAGAGATTCCAACAACAAAAATATTTCAATTCAAAATTTGACACTTGCTTCATTAAAAACAATCTTTGAATTTGCCGAAAACTTAAAAGACCAAGAGTTACATCATGATCCATTTATAGAACGCAGTTAACATTTCGAAAGAGAAATAGATCGATCTTTAGTACCGTACAAGAAAATTGAGAAGCAATTGGAAGCCATAAGAAGACATCCATTAACTACAGAGTTTATTAAAGTTGGTCCGTAAACACATAAATAACGAGATTCAACGAAGCTCAAGTAATGAAAACCTAACTTGTAAAAGGAAAAAGATTCAGCCTAACATGCAACAATTTTTTTGTGGAAACATCCCTGCAAATTTCATATAGCTAGTAGTAGTACGAGCGATTAATTTTTATGAATTAGTTGTGATGAGGTTATGGTAATGATATGATATATCATAAGAATCTTTGGTATTCTTGAACTGCAAATAAATTTGATTATTTATTATAGGCGAAACTATTTAAATTAGTAAGTAGTTTAGTACAGTCATATATAGCTAACCTGAACAATCACTCTATTCCATTATGCATCCTATTCTTATGTCCGTTTTTTAATTTTAGAACAAACCTTTATAGGTAATATACAAAAGAAGATTTTTTGTGTAATATACTAAAATGTAATCAAAAAATCACTTTTCAGAAAGACTTCTAAGCGTATAATTAATACAATACAGTAACTCCTTATTAAAAATAAAATACACTTGATCTAACCCACTGGTCTTTTCATAAAAATAAAAATGCACGAGTTGTACAAAAGTATATACTGCACTTTATTGGTGAAATTAATTCAAGGCAAGAACAGTACAAATCGATTACTTTAAGAAACCAATAATAATCAGATCTTGATCAAATCAGATCAATTCCTAATCCTAATATAATTAAAACATTATCTTCAATATCTTCTACGATAATATACATGGCACTTCAGCAAAACCTCAATAGTATTAAAGCCACACCTTAATTCTCATCTAAAATATGATGGACAATCTATGGAAGGTTTTGCTATTTGTCTTAAAACACACACAAAGCAAAATATGAAAAATATATGAAACCGAGCTAAATGAAACATACTGGCTCTGATGAAGGTAAAGCACATCCTTTCCAACTAATAACGTGGACAATAAAACTAACAGATTTTGCAAATACGCTTTTATCCAGGTTAATTGTTAAAATGAATAAACCAAATTCCGACAACCTTTTATAAATTGTTTCAAAATGAGTTAAAACAACCCAAATGTTTTATGGTAACTATTTTTGAATGCCAAATGGAATCACTAAAATCTAATGATATGCTCGTACTAAAGCTATTGTGGTAAATGCGCAGTTACCAGAAAGTTAATATGTAAATTCCTGAAAACGGTTACTGGATATCGATCTGGAATGGTTACGTCATTTAATGCTCAACAATCCTCTCAAATCCTAATTTTCTTTTCTGTTTTCGTAAGGAGTTCAACGGAATATAGACTTCGCGCTGGTACTTCGTCTACATATTCCTTGAGACATATTCTCAAGAAAATCGTAGACAATAAAAACCTGGGCTTTTTTGACGAAGGTTATAGACTGATCTATCGGATTTTTACTAACGAAAACTATTTACACTTTGAAAATTGAATTTTGATCGTCGGAAAATTTTGAACATTTTAAAATGTAAAAACATTCGTTGGGCTGACCACCTACAATGTGCACCAATCGTTAAACTTGGTTCGTAAGGTCTCATTTGAGATGCGGTAAGGACCGTTTACGGATCTAAGATTTTTTTTTAACATAGTGTTAAAACGTTTTTTACATGTCAAATCCCAACTGTGGTAATTTTATCGCAGTTAAAATTCTAGTACAAAGTTAGTTTAAAATTTCATTTATCATTTGATCAGAATGTACCCCCAGGCTAATTTGAGACTAGTTCATTCTTATCTAAATTTAAAAAATATTACATTGATATAAATTGTTTGGATTCATACAGTATGTGGTTAGTATAAAATCGGTTGGTATTTTAAAATCACATCGGAGTTTTAAAATATTAATTAATGAATGCGTCATTTGTGTGGTCTCTACATTAGGATGTATATATGTATGTATTTACATTTGTTTCATCAAATTTAGGTTATGAAATCACAATATCGAATAGAATTTAATGTAAAACATCAAACATTTTGTTACGGTTTTAAATGTGTGTTTAAGTTTTGTTTATATAAATTATCCTGGCTGATTGAAACCTATATGTTTACAACGTGTTAAAAGTAGTCAACCATGCCTTCGAAGCATATTTAATCAATTGTCAAAAACAAAAATGCTTTAGTATCCGTGAATTTCTTGTGTCGTTGAAATTGTGTTCTTGACACTATTAGAATTATTTTTATATATTTTGTTTGTCAATGGATCAATATTGTCGTTGACGTAATTTTTAATCGCCTCATTAAAGTGTTTATTATTTGAGTGTTTTAGTTTAGATGATTATTCCGGCAAATCTTAATTGATTCGATCATCGGTATTCATAATGGTAATTTCAATAATATTATACTACCCTAGGCAACAAGTTAAGATTCTGATTAAATAAAATGCACGAAAATAATTTTTTCATTCAAATTTATTGTGTCTTCTATAAAGTAATCTCATCTCACTAGAACATACTTATATATCCCAATGCCTTTTTATTCATTCTTCGAAATATTTATGCGATCGTTAGTAGCAAATTAACTGAATATAAATTGAGTTTCTATTCCGTTTATATGCCTTTTTATTCATTCTTTGAAATATTTATTAAACTCAAGGTGCGTTCGTTTGTAGTAAATTAACTGAATATAAATTGAGTTACTATTCCGTTACTTGAGTTACTTACTATTCAGATTATTAAGCTACTGATAATGAATTTAAAATCATCATTTCAGTCGACTTTCAAAAAATATAGCTTCGATGTGTAAAACAAAATCTACACGAATAATAAAGAAAATGTCAAAAAACATAAAGAAAAACAATCATATGATTTAACCACAAATAAAAATAACTATTATACAGATAAACAAACTATAAGGAGAAATTATGTATATTAAACTGAAATAAGGGGGAAAAAATGGTACCCTGGGTGAAAAGGCTATATTTGAATTTTATTATCCCTTTCATTCTTTACGCATTGATATTACGATAAATAAAATTCAATCAAATCTATAAAATTAAGTTGAAATACAAACATGAAATTGAATAAATTGTTCATGCCACTGCGATGAGTTGCATTCAGGACATTAAAAGAGTTAGTAATATTTTATACAAAATTTATATACAAAATATTATTATTAATCGAAATATCAATGCTAAAGAAACGAAAGAGATAATAAAATTCAAATTATAGCCTTTTCACCCAGGGTACCATTTTTTCCTCTTATTTCAGTCTAGTATACATAATTTCTCCAGATAATTTGTTTATCTGTATAATAGTAATTTGTGATTTAACTACACAAGCAAAAATATTATTCAGATAAATCATTAGCTCAATATTCTTAACTGAAGTGAAACGAACCAAACGAACGCGCAAATCTCTTCAGTAATTTAAATAATTCATCAGTTGAGAATCTGCAAAGCGGCCGCTTGTGTGGTTTCTAACGATGTCGACGAGGTTCTATTCGAAGTTCAAACGAGTAAATAGCAAAGAGTCATTCTTTTCGAGGAAATAGGATATAGTCAGGAGTCATTCTGGTGAATACATTGCTGCGTGCACTTTTACACTTTTACTATACCAATCAATATTTACAAAGACTTTTAGAGTCAATTGACGTAAAGTACAAGCTGCTTGATTTTGTTGATATTTTTATCAGTAGTTTATGTTGATGGCGCTCTTGAACGAGGTTTGACGTCAACTGATTTTTTTTTTGGAAAAATTTGCTGCAAATTCTTTGTTCCATAGATTTTTTATTTTACAAAATCAAAATCACTGGCTATCATTTAATTATTTTGTGACAACTGTGTCATATTTTTTAGCTTTAATTATAATGAAAGAAGATATATGTTTGCTGATAAAAGACTTTTTTTAAATTTTCGTTTTCGAAGCAAATCTCTAAGGGTCGACTAACTTTTAAACGAAACTAGGATTATGGGCTCACTGGATCTACGATCAATCAGTCAATTTTACCGATTGCTTTAGTGAAGACAAGATACATTTTTAAGAAATTTACATGTTTGTGACATAGTCTTTGCGCCTATAGTAAGATAAACATTCCTCTGTCTATAAAATATCAATTATATTGAGTTATGAGAAAATGTTGATAACTAAATATGTAAAACCAGTTTCAAAAAACTAATAATGTGGTTATTGTTCTTAAATATACCCACATTATCATCATAGAAACCATATTTTCTCTTAATAACCTCAAAAACTTTGTTTAAATTAATATAAATTATATATTCTTAATTGGTTTTCCTTTGATGTATGTATCTCCTTATAGTGTATTCCTAATAAGTCAAAACAAATTATCGTAATACTATACAATACTATATTTATAAATTCACATCAATTCATAACTCAAACAACCCCTACTGTTGCTAGTAACGTACAACAACAAAATGAAAATGTTGAAAAATTCATAATTTTTCAACCACAAAACGATCGTTTCATTTAAGAATTATTGTATCTGTAGTAATCTTAAGCATAGTACAAACTTTAAAACCATTAAAAAAAATTCGTAGACTGATCACGTAAGTTATCAATAAATTATAACTTGGTTTGCTTCCATATAACTAGGTTAGGGGATTGTTTTATAATTTTGGTTATGTAAGTATATGATAAATTGTATATGTGTGAATGCTTGTAAATATAAATTACTATACTACACTAAATATATAGTATATTTTATACTGTACATAATTATATCATCTACTATATATAAATGACTGTGAGCTATATTTAAAAGCCGCAACAACAACCATTATAAGTAATTATTTACAATTATTGATTTTTTTTATTCATACGCTAGCCACCTTTTACTTTTTAATGTAATAAATAGACGACAATTTCTGTCATCTAAAGTGATCCAATTTCCAATAGATGTACTTTTTCCAATTGGGAATCGTATTGGGATTTAAGCGTGACAACTGTCTTATTTATATGACATTTGTACAGCGCAGTATTCATTGACATTTCATCATGAATAGATTTACACGAGATAAACGAAATAAATGAAAAATGCCTGCTCCTCGACTAGAGACAATTCGATCTAATGTGAATATTGCTTATTTGAAGGCTGGTTTAAGAATTGAAGCCGCTTGACCTTTTTTTGCGTCATCGATTTGGTTTATGGGAGTTGGAACAGCTCCAAATTGATCCGTTTTTTTGTATCGATAAATTGTGATCAGCGAAAAGATCATTTTTGCTAAATTGATATGTTAACAAACAACATGTCGTATGGCCTGATATGTTGTCGTATGGGCTGAAAAACAGTCAGAAGAGATTCACGAGTTTCCAATCCATCGTGAAAAATGCACTGTTTTGTGAAGTTTAAAGGAAAGCATGTAAGCATGCACGTCACAAATACTATTTCTGATTATTAAATTGATTTTAATGCGTTTTATTTAAAAAAAACTTCCGGAAGCTCTTATTGGATCACTCTTTATATACTTATAATCGTACAAGTTGGTATTAAACGAATCACAAAATACAAAATCCTGGACAAAAAATAGTAAATATTAGAATATATTATCTTCCAATATGTATACATAATACAGAACCTTAATTCAAAATATTTCTCAATAACTATACTTAAGAATCTCAATAGTTATACTATGTAGCCAAATATGAGTAAGATTATTGATCGAGTTACGTAAATGAAAAGCTTTCACTAAACGTAGCCTTTAGTTTATCTACTGATTTTTTATTATTGTCTAGACCTCTATAAAGAGTATAC
The DNA here is from genome assembly GCA_963932295.1 of Tipula lateralis. Taxonomy (NCBI): domain Eukaryota; kingdom Metazoa; phylum Arthropoda; class Insecta; order Diptera; family Tipulidae; genus Tipula; species Tipula lateralis. The sequence goes on from OZ010736.1 coordinate 91,753,766, forward strand.
TCTCACATATAACAGGAGCAAATGGTACACAACAGCAAATATTTGATGCTGAATGAAATATACATTCTAAAGGGAAATTTAATCATCCTTATTGTACGCGTTTGTTGTTGAAATGGAAGGTGAAATAGAATGTTGTGCCTTGGAACGTGATAAAATATTTTATATATGTAATTGAAAAATTTGGTGAAAAGATATTTCAGTTTTGATGAAAAATTATAATACAAACCAATAATATAAAGCAATGACACATAAAAAGCTTATTGTTTTGGGAATTTTTATTTTTGATTCTATTCACGTATCAATATGTACATATTGATTACAACAAAACAAAACTTTTTTATATTTTTCATTTCGTTTGTACTAATCTCGTATCAAATCAATCTAAACATAGGGCTTACCCAAATGATGGTTATATCGGTAATCCGATCAAATTTAGATAGAATATTTAATTTATTGTTATACTGTAATAGAAATTCGTGATTTTTTTATGTAATCAAATTACAATTATTATAGACTTCATAAAATTAAAGTTAATAAATAATTTCAACTACTCATTTTATAGATTAAATCGAAACTCAATCCTAAATGAATGAGCTTAAAGCTCAAATTGGATTGTAAATAAACAGTAAAATTATTGTAACTGGTAAATAAGTAAATAAATAAATAAACCTAACAACACAAATAAATTTAAAATACACCCGATTTAGAAATAACACATATCATAAATACTTTATCTGATTGCGCGGTCTTACACGATCTCCAATAAAAAGTTTTTAAATAGTCATCCAATTGTGATATGTAAAATATTGGATAAATGTTGACACAATAGGTTTTGACTGCCCACACAATTTGACCTACATTACCAATTTTGATAATTTACACTTTGAACTTTTTGATAACCACATATAAAGCTAATGTGTATCAACGTTTAATCAATTTTGTTTAATGTATATTTTTCAACCGTTAGGTGACTACACAATTTTTATTTATGGTTTACCATTAATGTATTAAGTTGGATATTATGGAATAAAAAGGGTTTCATGTCATTTCCGCTAAATCTATTTTTCATTGATAGTACAGAACATATTTATTTTCAAAAAAGTAAGTTTCTACTTGTTATGATACTACCATTTCCAAAATACTGAAAAACTATCCGGACTATTTTTTTGCACTAATGTATTTCCCCCGCGGTGTGATTAAATTTTAATTATGGACATTTTTTCCGTAGAGTGGCTATATTTCGAGATATTTGACCGTCTCAGTTTAAAAGAAACACCCAATATATATATTTATATATATATAATTATATATATATATATATATATATATATATATATATATATATATATATATATATATATATAAAAGGGTGTCCCGTTAGTGACTGACACGAATGGTACAGTTGAATTTCTTGATCAAAGTAAAGACGACCTTACATTTACCAATTCGCACTGTGAAGCTCTCCTAGTAAGTTATAGGCATTTGAAGAAGCGCCTCTCAACGTAGCACCTTGTATTAAAATTGAATCAATATCTCGAGAAAATTCAAAATTTAGTTTAATTTTCAATCTAATAAAGAAAATTCAAAATTTTTATTGGAAACTTTTAATTTTTTTAGATAAAATATTTTAACAAATATCACTCATAGTAGTTAGCTTTTCAAAAGCTAAGAGTCTGAGCTGTTTTCAAGAAAAAATATTTACCGTCGTAGACTAATTGTTAAAAGATAAACGGTACTGAATCAAAACATATTCTTAAAAAAATAAAATTTCAATTCTTAAAGTTTTGTTTAAATTTTAAATATTTTTTAAGTAAATATACATGACTTTATACTTTATTAAAACTAAAATTGTATCACCTTTTTAATTAGTTTCCATTCCGGATATCCGATTATCCGTCTATTTTAAAGCAATCCATTATCCGGATAAATCCGAATAACACAATTTTTAGAGAAAAAAATACATATACGAATAAACTAGAATTGCACTGGTCAGACTGTTTTTTTTTTATATGCTATTTTTTATTAAAAACAAATGAATACAAATGATGGAACAACAACAGTATTTGAGCTCTTTATAATGTGCATGAGCGATATCGTTATATTTTGGCATTAAGCAAGTATTCTGCAACACTTCTAACCCAGCCGAAGGTGTCTTAAAATTTGTATTCCTCAAAATAGATGAAATAAACACAGCACTAAACCAAGCTCTTTTGGGACAACTAAAAAAACGGATGAATGAACGTCGCGACAAAACTCTCTTAACATAATTGATATTGTTGGAAACTGGCAGTATTCCCCAATATAGTGAATATTTCAAATATTCCTCAAAATAATCTGCTATTACATTAACAATACAAATGATGGAGAGAATATATCCGAATGGATATACTAATGTGTCGTTGCTGATGAAAATGAATTGGAAATTAGTACGAACACAACCGAAAAAAATTTAAATTTACTACAAAAACAACTAGGCTACTTATAACTTACTTAAACTCCACATCTTTTGGCTCAGGAATTCAAGCTGGACTTAAAAAGGACTTTCAATTACTGGCTAGCACTGAAAGGCGATCAAATAATTTAATCGTATTTTTCAATGCCCATTTGACAATTAAACCTACATCAACTGCTACAGAGAGTTTTTTCAACAGCAGAAAAAATTAAAACTAAATTAAGAACTAAACTTAATTTTGAGACATTTGACGCTTTAATTTTCTTAAAGTACACATTTTTAAAAACATAAATAGTTTACAAAACTACATAATTATATTTAATTGGACGTTTATAGAATATTTACGTTTGCAATTAAATATTAATTTTTTATTATAAATGAAATTTTATACCAATTACTTTGAATAAACCTGAATTACTTTATTTAGTTTATCACTGATATAAAGACATATGTGTATGTGTATTTAGGTAATTTTATGAACTTCTTTAAACTTAACGTTACAACTCTATTATGAAAGAAACTATATTTATCATTATAAAATCTCAAACTATCCCAACCATATATTATAAAATGACCATACCAAAGTAAATCATATCTCCAGATTTTCACTAATTGTCAATATACTATTTATGTGATAAAGAATTCATTACTTCGACTAACGTAATTGATTTTGAAAACTTATTGCTTGAAATTTAAATTTTATTAAATTTTACAAATAAATTAACTTACTCAAACTCATCGCTTCAATTCATCTATGTCAATATTTATGTAAATATAAAAATGAATTGTTTTAAACATACACAACAATTTTTCCCGTCCCAATATAAAAGGTACTTATGTAATTATATTTAAATAGACATTGCGATTCAATTTGACAGCCATTTTCATTTTGTCAAACTTCGAGTAGTTTTTTGAAACATATTTGACTAACCCATATTTTCTAATGAGACTTGCAAAGTTTTCTGGTACATATATTATAATTTCCGTTTTATTAGTATAGACCAATGTATAAATACTGTGTAAAATGTATTAATATTACCAATTTAATTAGAAATTTGTTAAATTACGAGAACTACTAAATTGATATATAATTTAGTTATTAATTTTATGCATTAACATTTACATACTGCTTTTACTTTCTCATTTTTCCTTTACTTTGACTTTAGTAAAATTACGTCTTAAGAAAAACTTGTTGTATTACAATGGAAAAGAATTAATAATCCATAATATAACACTTTTAATTTTTTAGATTTTTAATAATGTTTCAGTAACTGACAGTTTTGCGTGTATCGTATCTACTTCAGTCCAAACTCAAACAAACTCAAACACAACAAATATAATTTGATTACAGTTAATATGAATACAAATAGACCATATTTCTTATTTGCTAAAATGTCAAATGTAGCTGTAGTGGAAACTACAGTGTACATTAAAAAGTACTTAAATAAATGCAATTTACTCGTAAGTAAAATGCAGTTATTTAAGTACTTTTAATATTACCTCTCGGCCTAGCGCAGTGAAAATTTTTATTTTAAGTTTTTTGCTTTATGAATTAGATTTATAAACATTTATTAAAAGATTACATTTTTTATCAAAATAATTTAATTTTAATAAATATTTTAAAAAGTAGAAAAATAATATTTTTAATTAAAACTATCATTTAGAATGTTAATATAAATGAATAGTATCAATTATTGATATATTCACTATTATTTTTTATTACTATTAAGAATCACAATTATTTCACTATTAGTGCACACCTGTTGGTCATGGTCATAAACTTACTTATGAAAAGAAATTTGCAGAAAAATGAATTTTCACATAACGAATGATATACTTTTAATTAATGTTTTTCTCAAATAGAAGATAACTTTAAAATGAGTTTTTGTCATCATTGTTTTTCGTTTTATTTTATACACATGCCCTGTTTTCTCATACGTTTTTGTATACTTAAGATGTTTTTTCATTTTGTATGAATTTTTTTTGGTGTTATATCTACACTTAATCTAAGGTATTTGTAGAATGTAAAAAAGTCAAGGCGAGGCGGTAATGTTTAAAGTACTTAAATTACTTTTGGGTTAACCCACAAAAAAAATAGAATCAAAAATGTGAAAAATAAATCAAAATGATTAAGTATGAACGATTTTTTCGTTTTCTTGCTCGGTACAATTTTTTTTACACTGTTGTAATGTGGATTAGTAAGCAAACCATTATGAATATTATTTATTTACTAGTCTTTTTAAATTTATAGACCAATTTTAACGGCAACCCTTTAAATGTAAATAGCACTTGCGGGTACATATTTATTTTAAAATATTATTTAATTTCGCAAAGTTTTCTGGAAAAATCGGAAAATTATTTGAAGTTTAGATATTTTAGTGTAAGTCACACACTTATTTTTTCTGGGGGGATATAGAACAAAATTATGGATTTACACCAATATTTAAAATACAAATTTAATCAAAATATTCGAATACAAATTAAGAGATACGATTTTATTTTATAGGAAAATTGAAACGGACTGAGGGACGAGGGTTCAGATTTATAAATACCAGTTTTGGCAGTTAGTAGAGAAATTTCGCATAAGATCTTTAAAGATAATTTATAAGTACCTCAGCGCATTGTCCTAAGTAAATTTTTTAAAATAAAACCAAATATATAATTTATTAAACTTATGTAAAATAAACCTATTGATTAAGTTTTGCCAAATATTTTGGGTTTAAAATCTCAAATCAATATTTAATTCATAAAATAAACAGAATTATATGAAATTTCATTTCAATTACTCTTATATAATTTGAATTCAATTTTAAGTTAATAGGTATTCCACCATTAATTATGTTAATGTTTTTCCTTATTTTAAATAAATAGAGTAAAACTGTTTGTCGGTTTCCGGCATGTAACACAGCTTCGAACTAATATCTTTTTTTGTTTCAAGATGCATTTTATAATTAATTACAAATACATGCACCAAAATTGTACGCTTGGATACATTTATCGAGTGTCTGACAGTTAATTTATACAGTTAAATATCTCCTCACCAAGTTCTTTTCAGTATTTAAATTGGGTCAAATTTGATTGTTGATAAATTAGATTTGCAGCTGACGCAAATGGCGACAAAATCAACCCATTCAACGGAGCATTATAATTTGTAAACCCATGGCGTCCCATTTGTAAATTTTGAGTTTTACTTTTGTATATAATAATTCATATGTAACAACTTTCTTATCAAGCCTTCTTTTCGATGGTGCTGTGAACGGTATCAATTTCCTGCACTTTCAAATGATCAGGTTCCGAGAATTTTTGTTGAATTTCAACAATATGAGATTCCATAAATTTTAAAATAGACATTGTCTTTATCCGGTGCGATTTTGTGGAATCCAAAAATCGGACCATGGTATTTAATTGTGAACCGTATAGGATTATCAGTAATAAATTGTTCCAATATTCTAATAAATGATGATGGCAAGTCGTTGCCTGTTTTTCCACTCATGACAAAACAATTTTAGCTACGCTTGCACATGAGATTAGCCAACCTGTCAATTGTATGTGTACATGCGCCAACTAATGTAAGCCAACCCCAAGATAAAGACTCATTTTACAATAATTTGGATAATCTGATGGGCTCTATACCTGAGCACGATGTCAAATTGGTGATTGGTGACTTTAATGCTAGAGCTGGCAGAAATCAGACCGACTTATGCAATAATATAGGTCCGTACTCCCGACACGAATCTGCGACCGAAAATGGGAGAAGAATGATGTACTTTGCGATCGCTCATGATCTCCAAGTGGCAAGTACATTCTTTCCCCATAAAAACATCCATTTGGAAACATGGACACATCCACGTAAAACATTCCGATGCCAAATTGACCATGTGTTGATTTCAAAAGGCCGGGCTCGGGTTGTCCAAGACGTGAGATCGTATCGGTCGTCAATCTAATTCGTAGGCAGTGACCATTTTATGATTGCTGCAAAGCTACGATGGAAATTTTCGTACAAGTCATAGAGGACAGGAGAATATAAAACGCGATTCTCCTGTGAAGGTCTGATAAATGAGGAAACGCAACGAAAATATCAAGATCTTGTCAGCAAAAGCATTTTACGATCCAATTACCAATCTGATGATGTGAACAGTGTCTGGGAAGTATTGAAAACCTCGATTGTCGATGCTGCCCAGCACACTCTCGGTATAGTGAAAACAAAATGATTGGTTTGATGAGGAGTGTCGTCTTACTGTTGAGCAACGAAATATAGCCTTTAATGAAGCGCAGACTCGGTTTACAATCGCAAGGAAAAACAAAGCAGTTCTTGCTAGGAGGACAGCTAAACGCATTTGTAGACTGAAGAAGCGAGAATGGTGGAAGGTTAAGGTCTTAAGAGTACAACAACTCAGCAATGAGCACAATTCGCGTGGTTTCTTTAAAGGAATCACCGAATTGCACCATACCTTAAGATCTCGGTCAACTGCCATTCGGGACCAGGATGGAAACCTCTGTGTTAACGTCGATGCGGTACTCGATACATGGCGTGAACATTTTTCTGATCTACTTAATGTTCCACATGTATCACAAGCTGTGTTTGAATACCCTCAAATACAGACCGCAGAGATGTTCATTGAGGATCCATCCTATGAGGAATTCACAATGGCCATGCAGAAATTAAAGAAAAATCGGTCACCAGGAGTTGATTGCATTAATTCAGAGCTCTTGATATTTGGAGGGCTAACTTTGTGGAACTGTCTTTTCGACCTTGTTCGATTGGTATGGCGAAATGAAGTTATGCCCGAAGAATGGAAAGTGGCCGCTTTATGCCCAATTTTCAAGAAAGGTGATCGCTTGAAATGCGAGAATTATCGCGGTATATCTCTCCTTTGCACAGCATATATGTTACTGTCATACATTATCTTGGAAAGAATTACTCCTCTAGCGGAGGAAATTGTCGGTGACTACCAAGGAGGATTCCGTCTAAATCGGTCAGTCACTGATCAAGTTTTTTCGCTACGGAGGATTCTTTCCAAGTACTACGAAACATCTCGCGATGTACACCAGGTATTCCTAGATTTCAAGCAAGCCTATGACTCGATCAATCGAGAGAGATTATGGTATGCGCTTGAATATTTAGGAATACCGAAAAAATATGTACATTTCTGTAAAATGACAGTAACGCAGTCACAATGCTGTGTTAAAGTTGAGAACAGGCTATCGAGAACTTTTGCAATCAATTCCGGTGCTCGACATGGGGATGCGCTGTCCCCGATACTTTTTAATCTCATGTTGGAATACATCCTTCGTAAAAGTGAAACACCTCAGGACAACATCTTATTCCGACAATCCAATCAACTTCTTGCTTATGCAGATGATATCTGTGTGATTGGATTAAATGGCAACGGAGAGAAAGAGATACTTGATCCACTGGAACAGTGTTCAGCTTCCGTTGGTCTCAAAATCAATGAGTCCAAAACCAAATATCTGATCTCTGGTTTTAGAAACCAAGACGCAATTGATTTCAGTAGTGGAAACCACACGTTTGAAGGAGTGATGAGATTCAAGTATCTTGGATCTCTCATTACTCACGATAATAGTGTGGGAGAGGATTTCAAGGTTCGCCTTGCTGCTGGCAATCGGGCTTTGTATCCTCTACGTCCACTCCCGAAATCAAAATATCTTGCAAATATGGATAAGCAGAAACTGTACAGAGTGTTGAAAAGACCCGTTGTCATGTATGGATGTGAGAGTTGGACCTTGACGGATGAGTACGAAAGATGGCTTCTATCATTCGAAAAAAGAATCATGCGTGTGATATATGGCCCAAAACGCGACGTCGATTGCACATACCGAGTTTTATTCAATCACGAGATCAGGAATTTAATGCAAATTCCTGATATCGTGCATGAAATCAAAGGACAGCGAATAAGCTGGCTCGACCACGTTCTGCGTGCTGATCCGAAACGAATGATACAGCGATCTTTAAAGGGAGAACCGCCTTTCGGTAGGCGAAGAGGTCGCTGTCGGCGACGATGGCTCCACGGCGTAGAGAGCGATCTGGCATCTTCCAACTGCTTGCAACAGTATGAAGATCTGGCTCGTGATCGAAACCGTTGGAGTCAAATTGTTGACACGGTACGGGCCAATAATAGCCTGTAAAAACCGCAAAAAAAAACGAAAAAATAACTACCGACATAGAACAAAATAGAAGAACTCAATAATATGTAGCAGATATGTACATATAAAAATGTTCTATTGCATACAAAACGTAGAATATTTTTGTGATAGAACACTATTGAACGTTGAAAAAATAAACTTTTTGAACTTTAACTAAACTGAACACTCTATAAATGAAACACTATAGCACTTAGATTTTGCCGATAGATTTGAAAAGAGCCGAAAAAATTACATATAAGTACGTTTACAACAGAAAATGTGACATATTGGCACTTACACCAAGATAGAACTGCAGCGACGAATTTTGTAACATTAACTTTAATGATCGTTTTACTTATATTTTATATTTTTCTCAACGTAAGTCTTTCCAATACAGATAATTACTGTATCGACTAAATTAAAAACCAATTAAAATTATTAATATATCTTCCTGTGTTTCAGAGATCGAAATTGCTTTTATAGAAGACCACCTTCATATCCATATGATCGCGCAAACAATTTCTAGGAATTTTTCATTTAATATTTCAAATCAAACGTTTAAATCACACATTTAACAGGGATCAATAAATATATGGGGACATGGATCATAGTTGCTTGAACTGTGGCATTTATGGAAATTTACAAACTGAAAATTTGCTCGCTTCGTGATGGCATTTAGCATTAACCTGACGAGGGTTTCTTCTCAAGTTCTCAACGATTAATTTTGTTTATGACAATGAATTTTGTTTATGACAATGAATCTGTTTATTGGTAAATAAATTTGATAATGTCATCTAAACCAAACGCATTTTAAAACAAAAAACTTAACATATAAACAGCGTAAAGTAACAGCGCACAACACGTTTACACCGAAACTTGAATAAAGTAAAAGCCATTTTATTTTCAACAATGAATACATAATTTTGTAAAAGATAGTTGAAATTATTGTATATTATAATTATTGTTTGAATTAATTTTGGTAAATAGTAAATTTATTGGCAAATTACTATTACATGGACATACGATTTCTCTTATAATACGTCATTTGACCAATAATGTACAGTATAGCAGTAACTGAAATTTTATAACAAAGCTTATTTGAAACAAATGAACTTGATTTCAAAGACATATCTAGCTTGAATGTGTTCAAAGAAATTATAAGATTTTTCAAGAATTTAAAAATAAACAAATTGCAGATTATGCCATGAGCCTCTCTTAAATACAAATGTTTAATATTAATTAAGCTAATGGATTTAAAATCTCGTTCAATATTTTATTGATCAACAGAATGTAATCATTCACCCACGCACACTCTACAGAATTAATTGCCATCTGCCGATTGTATAGATTTCACAGTAATTATTAAGTTTAAACAAGCTATAGGTTCTCAAATGTTAACTTCACTATTGAATACATATTCATAATTTATTTTGCTCTTGTTGCTCTATCTCCTCAATAATTGTAGAACAACAAGTTCATTAATAAATATGTTCGATAAGTATGTCTTTTCTGAAAATATTAATTTTTATGTAAGCATATCGCAGAGCCCAATACCATTTTCTATATTATTGTAGTACCTTATCTGAAAAGCTATAAACTCATAAAGAAAGTTTCAATTTCAGCTACACAGTCATTTATTACATAAAGGATAACCCTATTTTTTATTCGAAATAACTCAAGTATATACACATATATAAAAATTGTATAAACTCATTCTTATAATAAAATAATTTCTAATGTAATTAACAAAGAAACATTAACACATAAAATTATGAATGGTTTTAATTCCATCAAAACGATACGAGTAAGGTTGAAAGTTTTTACATTATTTTGAAAATAAGAATTTTATAATTCTCATTCCTCATTTATCCACCTCGTGGATTTAAAATAATTAAAGCATATTTATAATTGATATTCGTGTTTAAAAATTTATTTAAATTTTATAAAATGAATTCGATTTAACAAATGGTGATCTCTTCGGTTTGTACAAAAAAAACTACTCGTATATTGTATGCACTATAACATAAGTTATGAAGGCCCTGTTTTAGTTTAGTTGATTATTTTTCAATAAGATTTGGGTTACTTCAATACAAAAATACTTAATTTTATACTTGTATGGCGAGGCACTAAAACACTGCTAAAACTGATGCTGTTAAAATTAACTGAATGCATCGAAAAATCAACGGAAAAATCTTATATTTATTTATTTTATTAAAAATAAATTAAAATAAACAAATGTAATACTGTATAAATTCGAATATAAGTTTATTTCAAACACTTTGTTAATGTTTATCACTGGAAAAAAAATTGGGGTTAAGTTTCATGTGGGGAGAATATATTCATTGAACTCAAGAGGTTGATTTTATTGATTTTCGTAATTTGGACTACGGGTTCAATGACTAGAATTTTTCCGGAAAATGTCGGAGAGTAATTTGCGGTTTGTAATAAATCAAAAAATAAACAAATTTTTCTTTGGCCTGGTATAGCAAAGATACTATCTGCATTATGATTTTTTTCGCTGTTTTATTGCTTAGACCCTCAGTAAAAATGTACTGTTACACTAAATAAATCATAGCAAAAAATATTTCTTAATACAAATATTTGGAATTGTAATTTATTTAATAAAAGAATATTTCCCCACGAAAACAATTTTCAAAACAATAGCAAATTTTATTTATCATTTCAAATAAATAATGTACATATATGTAAATTCAAATAGACATTTAGGTGAAATTTATAAAAATGAATTTATAAAATTTTTAATACTGATTTATAAAATTAGTTTTATCAAATAAATAAAAGTAATGAGATTTTTCAAACCTCAGTAGCGATTGTTTTTTCTACAATTTTTTTTTTGTTTTGTCCCATAGTTTTTTCCTATTTTTACACAAATCGAAAAAATAAAGACACTACTAGTTAAAGTGCGGTAAAAAAGTTAAGCGAAAGAGAGAAAGAATATAATTAATAGTGTAGACAACACGATGTACATATTTTGACATTTAAAAAAATGCGTTAGTTGCTGCTAATAATTTCAAGAGAAATCAAAACTTATACTTTTCTCCACAGATGATCGGATAAAATGTGAGAAAAAAGTATAAAATGTCAAAAGAAGAATCAAATTATGTCAAAAAGGAATCAAACATTCATTTTCTGCTAAAATTACTCGTCGTTTTACTTTTTTTACATGCCTAGGGCTTATTCACCAATCACTTACTCTTACACATATTTTGTACTGACATTATTTTGTCCACTCAGTATTAATTTTCTTGCCACTGGAAAAGTGGCAAAAAACAATGAGTTACAATGTTACAAAAACAATTGTACAATGTTACAAAAAATAGTTTTTATTATTTTCGATTATGGAAATCTTCATTGATGAATGCTCCCTTACTGTATAAATATTCACCTAGGCTATTCAAAACTAGTCGGAATGTTACAGTATGATGTTGATATTATCTGCCTACATGCTATAATCGGAATGTTACAGTATGATGTTGATATTATCTGATAGTACACAATTTTTAAGTACAATTTACATGCGTCGAACAATTGAGCTAGTGGGTTAGTTGACAATTCAGCTAGCGGGCTACGTAAAGAATGCAAATAGCCTAAAACGCGAAAATTGAGCTTCTTTCCCTATCTGTTTAATGCAGTACCGGTCCATATCTAAAGTGTTCATAACATGAGTACAATAACTGAAAATTCTGAATTTAAAATGCCCGCAAACGGTCTTAATTGAGACCTTACAAAACCATTAATACGAATTGGTACACATTATAGATGTATGTAGATAAGGTGGTCAGTTTTTACACACATTCGCTTTTTTGTAACCCGGACTATATTAAGTTTTTGATCAATAATGGGGTAAATACTATTAACAACTAAGCTACCACCGTCATTTGCCTTTTATTTTAAAAATTAAGAATATTAGATTCAACTGAAGAGTACAATTTGCGTAACTCCTTACTCTATTAACTGAAGTACAAATTGTTAAAACCTGGATTACAGTTTGTGAATGACAGTTTGCACTTCGGATTATAGAAGTGTATGTATTTTCTTAAACACCTGTCACGATTTGATGCAAAAATGTTAGCATTGTCATTTCATCATTCAAAGACTAACTACGGAACATGGTTTGCACAATGCATGAACTGAATCTGTTCAATGTAATTTCAGCAAGACGCGACATGATACACAGCACCTGAAAACATGGATTTATTGAGAAATGAGTTCGGTGAGTATTTTATCTCAATATCTCATGTTTTGGTTCAATTTGGTGTTGTGTTGATCTTCACACCGAGTGGACGTGTTTTTTTCCTCTCGGTGTTGTAAAATAAAATAAAATAAATTCGTTTGTGGTGTGTATGTTTGTGTGTGGTTTTAAATCGGATCACAGATGAGTATCGCTATTATATTATTATATTATATTTTATTATGGTTGTAATTACATTACATATTATATTATATTGTGTTGTATTTAATTATATTTTGTACGATACTATCTATTACATCTCCTACGCAATTACGCATTGACATCACACAGGCAATGCTTTATACTAGTATTGGTATTGTGTTACATTCAGTTCTTGTTTCTCCGTTATATGTATAACACCGTGTTTACACTATGCATAGTCACATCAAATATGACTTCGTCCCTCATGTCTTTACCTATAAACTATGATGGAGGGGAAAATGTTTTTGATGTTCTTTTTCAACACAAAATTTAGCTGCGGAACGAGTTAATATTTACTAACACAAACATAAAACCATAAAAAAAAATTTTAAATAATTTTTTTATTGCTCTTATTTTCAATTTGTATTTTGACGAGCAAACATCGCTACAAAGAAATATTATATCTTTTATGAATTGATTATTTTAGATTTTCCGTTCTTCTTTAAATTCGATAATCGAGATGTATATTATGGAATTTTTTGAATGATCCGCGTATAGTATTTAATTTACTTTAAAATATATAATTCTTAATGTTAAATATGTTTTGTTGTCAGTATATATGATTTAATTAAATAATAAATAAATTAAATAATTGTTAGTAATTTAATTAAATATGATTAAATCAAATAATTAACAGACTGAATTAAATTCAATTTTGCTTTTTCTAAAAATAGTTATTTCAATTTAATAACAAACCATTTAAATTTAAAACGTCATATTTACACAAAAGATAATAAAATGAACCTCATTTAAATAAAATAGGATTTTCCTAATTATAGAACTTAGATACTAAAACTTCGTCCTAACGAAATTTTTTGGGGCGGTACAATATTCTAAGAGGTTAAATTCTCATTTAATAGTCCTTCTCCTCAATATACTTATAACTTTTTATTACACAAAGAATATATTTTTAAATATTGTTGTTATTCAAAATTTTTTGAATAAATATCTGTATGTCTGCAAAATATATTTTAATCTAAAAGTTTATTTCTGTGTAATTTCAAATTAATTATTGAGAGTTAAAAAATCATGTCAGAAATTGAAAATACTGTGGAAAATTGGATTCGACAGCAAACATTAATTTTAAATCGTGAGTTCAGGAATAATCCATTCTTATGGAATCCAAGTGATAAATGTTTTATGTAATCAGTATCACACAAAATCTCAATATAGAGTGACAGCAACAAATAATAATTTTAACATAAAAACCGAAACAAAATGAAAATAAATTAACGCATACATGCGCAAGTAACATCAACAACATATTCTAGTGTAAACGAAAACTGATGTCATTCCGCTGTGCAATTATGTATAGTGTAAACACAGTGTAATATTGTAATATATAACGATTTGTCTTTGTGTCTTATATACATCAATTTTCAAATCACACGCACACCACAGTATTCCATTGAAAGCGATCGCATGCTTTGTATGTTTCGTCTTCTTTCGTTTGACTAGCACATCGCTCTTCATACAATTCTCTTATTCCCCTTTCCTTTAGATGTTTTTTTTATATTTTGGTTTATGTATCTTTCAAAACATACAGTAGTAGGGATTTTGTATATTTAAATTTTAACACGATCACTGCCATTGTGCGATAGGAAAATGTTAATATATTTAATGTAATTGGCGAATTACATTTTATTTTTATAAATTTTTGGATTGTGTTTGTGTTGTATATACATCATTATTTGATTGTTGAAAACGCAAATTGACACACGACTGTCTACATTTAAATGCCTAGGTATTCATAGAATACCGTATATAACAAAATTTTCGTTTCGTCCATCAAAATTCTGTTCCCTATGTTTATTAGATTTTTTGTTTATTTTTATTTTATATTTTATGCAGGTGTTATATATACATATATACAGGCGATCCTTGAGTTACGTCGTAGATTGTCATATACATATATACAGGCGATCTTTGATTTACGTCGTGGATGCGTTCCTGAATAGTGCAACGTTACTTGAAACGACGTAAGTCAAAAAAGTATTCAAATATATAATGAAAAAATATGTTGGTTCTGTACAAAGTACAATGTATTTGAATTCTAAAATCGTAAAAGTGGAATAAAATTAAATATAATTCAGTATTATGTACGTGGATTGTTGCGTTATTTGTTTGAGTCTATAACTCTTTGAAATCATCAGATGATGGTATACTTTCATCATTTATCCTGCTAGGTTAATACATTTTCTACGTCAGGTGGATCAGCATCTATGAAGCCAGTTTTTTTGGCCATGTTGATGATTTGAGTATGTACTTCAGCTGCATCTTCAATAGAACTGGTGGACTGATTCGACCAAGACTTTTTTCACGATCCAGACATGGTGGTGCCGCTGACTTCATCCCAAGATTTGCTAATGTTGAGAACTGCATGTCATTTTGTGTAGTTTTTCCATTGATCTATTGCAGTGACCTCGTTTTCTTTGGATCTTCGGTCAATTTCAATAAACATTTCAAATCAGTAAAGAGACTGGCGGTAACCCAAGCCTTTCTATAACTTCTTCAAACAACAAGTAAACTTGTTTTGGTGATACCCTTTAAAGCTCTCGGGTTCTCCGAATGGTAAATCAGCAAAGGATTTAACTTGATGTCGCCGACGGCATTACCACCAAGAAGAAGCGTCAAACGGTCTTTTGCTGCTTTAAAGCCGGAAGCATGTTTTTCTGCTGTGGCCAAATATGTTTGCGAGGGCGTTATTTTCAAGTACTAAGAAGCTGTTTCGTCGTTAAATAGTTGATCGCTTAAATGCCCATCTGCAACGATGCTTTTAGGTTCGAGACTGGATTTGATTGGGACGGGTATGAGGGCTGATCTAGTTGCGGTGGCGGTTGGGGGCCTCTGTTGGCATGTGGAATTTTGGACGCGAGTGGGATTTGTTGGGGGCTGAAGGATTCGCCGGAATGTGGGGTGTTTGGATGGATTTCGGTTTGTTGGATGTCAGTTGAGATAGGTCTGCACTTTCTAATTTTATTTTTATGTAGGTTGGTGTCCCGTTGTGGAGGGTGCTCTGAATGAGTTTGTATTTTGGATGCTTACGATTGGGTTCTTGCGTTAGAGTTTATTTGATACTAATAGATGTATGATTGGTTGAATTTTGAGTTTGGATCGTGTTTGGTTTGCTTGAATAGGGTTCGCTCCGAGGGATGTCGATTTCCTCCACTTTTGGGGTGCTTCTGCTCCATACTTTCTGCATTATGTGGCATCCCTGCCTGCTTTATGGCCTGTGTGTCGTGCATACGTGCCTGTGGGTTATCCATGCGTAATTTCAATTTATTAAGTTTCGTATTTGGATTTAAGGGTACTTTTTGAAGACAATATCAATTGTTCTTTTTTGATTTATGAATGGTGAAGGTCGGGCGGATCTACGACATTTGTAGTAAAGTGACATACCTGATCATGACCATAATACGAGCATTGCATTACAATTACATTGTATTGCAGTAATATAAAAATAATAATAATAATTTATGGAAAAAGTTTGATTTTAATTACTTATATAAGTGTAAATATGATTATAGTCGGAGGGGGTTTACAAGGAAAGTTTATTTTATTTTAAAAAAGATGTTGCATAATTTTGGAATGTAAAACGTTTTCACAGAATTATTTGGATTTTCTGATAAACATATTCTAATATTATGGTATCATCAGCGTAATGCATATCATATTAATTTAATTTATGGTTACAGATTCAGGAGCCGTAAGTTAGTTAATAAAGAGTTTTGAATTTTATTTTAACTTTGATAGGTGTACGGACTGGAGTTTAAATAAATAATAAAATTAATAATAATTAAGTTACAGATTCCTATCTAGTAAATTTATTTTTATAATTTTATTAAATGATTTAATTTTAATACGTTAAAGCTAAGCTGCAGGTAATAGCTAATTTACTCAATTATTTATTTATATTAATAATTTACTCTTTTCATGAATTGACAGTTTATTAGGTTGCCATAATGTATGTATATGAAATGCTGTCGGGTCATAAAATAAATAAATACTGCCCCTCGCGTTAGATGGTGGTGGATCTGAAAATATAGGGACGCAACTTTATATGCAGCATATGATGAGAAGATCTCAGGATAATTAACCTAAATACTCCAGTTTCAACTGTTGAGGTAACACAAATACATATGATGGAATAAGAAATGTCCTCTATCCTAATAAAAATAATAATGTTAATGTGAAAATGATATAGATTTTACTAACAAATTATATTATTGTACTAATTATGTAACAGGAAAATGGTTCTGCTGAAGATTGTCGCCCTATAGTCTATTTTGACTCTCTGATGAGCATGTTACAGTATTATGGTAACATTATCGTAATGGATGGCTTAAACTATCAAACTAAATTAATTCAATTGTTTCAGATACCTGAGCCATAATTAAAAAAAATTTCTTTCAGAGTTCTGTACTTATGTTCTAATTAGGTTAGTTGTGCGGATGGGAGTTAAAATAAATAATAAAATTAATTAATTAAGTTACAGATTCCTGAGCGAACTAATAAATTTATTTTAGAATTTTAATTTTAATTTAGCTTTAATTTTATTCAAAATACAGAAGAGCGGATAGGTGTTGCGGACTGGAGAATGCTGATTGGCAATTGCAGACTAGTAGATTAAAATTGTGATTGTCTTGTGATAATAGTAGTTTAGTACCGACTGTCATGGTGTCTGTAACCGGGTCGCTCTTTCCTAACTAACATACCTTCCTATCCTTACCTATCGTTTTATGTAAACGGCTGTAGGAATAGGCCCGGCGTTATCCGGGAATCTTGCCTAGCGCTTGGTCCTACAGTCCTATCAATCAATCATCAATATCTCATGTTTTGGTTCAATTTGACGCTTCTTGCTAATGTCAATCAACTAACAACAATTGTAGAGTTGGAAGACACCATTAAACTAGTCATTAGCGAAATACCAAAATATTATTTAGTATTTGCCAAAATTTACGTGAATTAATCTTTAAAAACATTGATTTTAATTTATTTTAATTTGAAACCAAACGCTTACCGTAACATTAATTGGTGTATTATGTATATAACTCACCTATCCAAAATAGGTTTTGAAGAGAGGTGTCAAACCTCCAGACTAATCTAGCAAATACTTTTTATATACTGGGTTTTGTTCTTCGTATCATGTAACCCATTAACAAATTAAAATCGGAAATATTGGTTTTTTGGTGGTTCATATCACTTACATTTTTGCACAGTGAAATATTGTGTTGGTTTATAACTGTGATATTCATTGGTGAATTGCTGCGCACTTCATGTATTGTTATATACAATATTGTTAGAATAAATAAGTATCACATCAAAGCAATAATTATTACTTATTTTCACTATAAACAGTTTAATGTAAATATAGAGAGGTTTAAAGCTCCACTTTTTAAACAATTTCTTTATTTTTTAATTGATAAGGTGGAAAATAAAGTCTGACACCTCACTCATGAATTTATTTAAAGAAATTAGTTATTTTTTTGAAAGACCTTGATCGTCTGATTCGATACTGTGTTGTACTCTCATTATGGTGTTTTTTTACCACTTTCCATGTGATGTTCCGTCAATTTAAGATTGAGCAGATAAACATAATATTAATCATATTAGTTATACTAATTAGTTTTGGTGTTAATAATTTTCTATTAATAATTAATAGACATAATAATTAAATTCTATTTTGTAGTGGTATAACTTATGAGAATCAAGTTTTTTTTTGCAATAAGGTCACGTTATTATCTATGTTTAACATCGGGATGTTTATTTTAATTAAATTAAGTATTTTTTACTAGCTTTTGTGCTGGTTTGTAACATTATGCTTTATCATTATTCTTATTCGTTATCGTTTAATTAGCACAGTTTACCATTGTACCTGTGAATGCTGAAAAGTTAACGGTTGATCTAGGTAAAAGAAAACTTTTTTCATGTTGACAACAGAATCCTCAATAACAGTTGTTATGGTCGTGTTCTGTATTTATTTTTAAAGTATCTGCTTTTGAATAACAAATGTTGACATTCTTACAATAAAAAAATGGCGGATTCTAAAATCATCATTGACTATATTACGGCGTAATGGAAAACTATTTTAACCATTAAGCTACAATCGGCAGACCTATGTAACATATTGAGCACGGCTTGACAAAGTTTAAAATATTTATTCTAGCCAGCGCCGGTCTAATCATTTGTGGCACCCTAAGCCAAGGATCTCAATCGCTCTCCATATTTATTAACCAGCAAAAACAAAAATAGCTAACAACATTGTTTTGTTTAATGTAAATTATGAGTTATTAAAAAAATATTTATTTTTTAATATTAAACTTCCGTTTTTTTTATTTTAATTTATAAAATAAGTAATAAGAAAATTAACCACTGACTAAATGATGCACTCTGTATAATGTTGGCAGATTTTTATCTAGGAAGAAAGAGTGAACTTTCATGGCTGCGAAATTGTTGAAAAACGATCATCTAGTACAAATTTTCCTACTATATCACGTTCGATGAAAAGGGTAACCATCAAGGCGATCTTGGATCATTTTAGATCGTAAATAAGTTTTAATTAATTTAAACCTAGAAAAGCTCTCGGCACTCGCTATAGGTATTGGCAATGTTATAATGATTCGTAATGCAATATATTGTATATATGGCAAAGCAGTTGCTTAGTTATTATCTAGTAAAGAAGAATCACAGCAATCTGTGAACAAATGATGTTTGAGGTATTTTGATTCGTCAAACAAATTCAAGCCGGAAATATGCTTCTGATCAGCATCAGTTAAGAGAAGTTCCAAATCCATACAATATTAATGTATGTCATCATCCTTTATGTTGGTAATATTGCCAAAGTTGTATAGTGATACGCATTTATTTTTATGTTCCTAAATTAGTTGAAAACCACGTATAAATTAATTAGCATATGATCATCAAGCACCTCATCACGTTTTTCCTAATCAAATTTTATTCTTTGACGGTGACTCGTGCGTGTTCAAATTGTATACGAAATTAATTGCAATTTTTTTAGCTTCTTCCAAAATATAAACAAATTTTGAATTGTTCTACAGTCTTCAAGGAAAACCATACTATTTGATAACAATGTTACTGATTGGCTCAGGTTTAAGGTAACTGCTTCAAATGTTTTGCTAGTTACATTTATTTAAAATAAAATATCATACCATACAATTAAAGAGCAAATAAATTTATAGTTTTCAATCTTTTGCAATATAGCAGTGGCTATTACGTACGATTATATCTTGTGAAGTATTGATTTATTTTTTCATAAATGACGCCCCAATCTGGCAGTTGCCCATGGCCTTACTGGCTCGACTCTAGCGCTGGTTTTGAATCTAGCAGGAGTTGAAATTAATTAACTAGTTTGGTTTCTTTTTTCAGTCAATAGGTACCAACTCGTCGACACATTTCAAGAAGCCACATTAAGGTATCAGCTAACTCAACTAAATGTTTTCTTCATCTTTTATACATTTCTCATACTTCATGCTAACATATTAAGAATTATTAATTTTATTTTACGGTATCTGATAAACTAATTAATTTTGTTTAAATAACAATTAAATATTTTGTAATAAATGTTTTGTTATACAATTTCTATTAAAATAACAATAAGCTTTATAAAAATTAATCAATTGATTAATAATTAATTCTATATTGAAGAGGTGGAATTGAAAACAACAAACTATAAATATATAAACATTCATTTAAATATTAAAGCAACATTAAAGCACAGAAAAAATAACATGCCATATACAGAAGAAAACCTACCTCTATACAAAAACAACAGTTGAATAAAACAGAGAATAAAACACTGCAATGTGTAGCTCAAATTCTCAGTTTAACAATTGTAACTTGTGTGTTGTTTCCATTTTCGATAGTTCTTATGCATACTATATTCTAAAATACATACGGCACGAGTAGACTTTGATAATAGATTTGTTTGCTATAGTTTTAACTCTCGTTATTTCTGAGATAACCCCAAACCAACGACATAACCCCAGAAAAAAACGACGATTTTTTATTCGCAAGTTTTCTCCTGTCTACCATATGTTATTATTTTCTGTGATTAAAGCTCCTATGATATTTTAGATGAGGGGTGGTCTATTATGGATATATATAGGATGAGGATCTATTCCCAATTCATTACGATTGATTACGGTAATCGTTATCAAATAATAAAAATTTCCCTTTGCATCCTACTGATTTTGGGAATGCGAACCTAATACCTTCTACTGTAACTTACACTGGTTTAATCATATATAGGCCATTCAATGCGTTTCTGTGATTTTCAAACATGTTTAAAATAAAGGCTCAGTAACAAAATATTTTGTATAGAACAGCCTTATTATTAAATAATTCTAAGGTGTTTACATAAAATACAGATTGGCTTCTTTAACATTTAAAAATTCAATCAAACTAAAAATGTATCAGTCGATAAACAATTGATCTATCCCATTGATTTGTGTACTGCTTTGTCAAGTTGTCACTGATGCATTTTTCGGAAGTTATCCATGGTAACTTCGCAGTAATTTTTGAGTTGGTTATATGTTGATAGCAAGAAGTTTTGTTATCTACTGGAAGAAAACAGTTAAAATAAATTTTGAATGGGTCCTAGATTAAAACAAAATTCAGGATGGCCTTTCATACAATTTACTACGTGTTCAGAAATTGATTTAAAATTTGATGTTTGAAATTTACTATGTTTAATTTCCAAGACCAGCATTTCTATAATAATTGTGTTGATGGCTACTCATAAAAAAGAGGAAAAAAAGACACAAAAATGTCCTTTTTATTGGATGGAAACATTATTTAACACCAATAAAAAATAAATAAAATGTATAACACACCCATTTTTATGGAAGAATAAAGACATAAATTTAAATTGATTCAAATACAAAACATAATGCGACGCTATTCGTCGTGATAAAATTGCTTGGTATAGAGCTTCTGATTTCTCGATTATTTAGGCTTCTCGTGAACAGAAAATAAAGTTTATTTACATTAATTTGCCTTGTTGGGTATCCGATTAAAGCCTAGTTGACAATCAATGACTTTTGCAGATGCACACTATTAAAACGAGATAGACTTAATTGCACATGATAACAATAAAAATATTAACTGTATAGGACATCAATTAAAATTAAAACTATGGTTTTCTCTTCGGTTTGCCCCTTATTTGTACATAGACAATTTAATTGCGCTATCTCATTTTAAATCGTAGAATGATAATGGGAATAAATATAATATTAGTTAGTAAATAAATGATTTATTGTTTATTTTAAACCCGATTAATCGATGAGCAAACTACTGAGATAGATGTGATAGAACATATAGCGTTGCCTTGCTCAGAGTGATCATTTTGTGTTGCTTTATCCATACTTTTATATTGCTGTTCTCGCGGTTGAGGATTTTTTTCGTCATAAAAAAAATGTATAGACAACCCTGTGCAATAATGGATTTTATTGAGTAATAAATATTTTAAAGTGATAAATTGATTTCTACATAGCCAAAACAATTTTAACATGACGTATGTTAAACAGTTTCAAATGTTTATAAGTAAAAGCGAGATGGAAGATATTGTCTTTTGTATTCTCAATATACGACGTGAAGTTGTTTTTCCTTGATCCACCTGCACTAAGGTACGAACATTTCATTTTCATTGTGGTTAACCTTTGGGCCCCCATCTTATCATACATAAAGGGTCCTGCATCTAAAGTTTTTTTTTCAACTAGTGCTTATTTCGTGAATGGTAACACTTAGCTCATGTCTGATTTGACAGATAATTAGTTTTATCCTTCCGCTGAACGAATATGGTTGTGTATACGATTGAACAACGCTAGGAAATATTGCGACATTACTTTGAAAATCATGGTAATGTTGCAGAATGTGTGCGAAAATTGTGTACGGATTTTGGACGAAGAGAAGCACCGTCAGCTCCGTATGTTCGTTATCTTGTGAAAAAAGTAAAAGAAACTGGCATCCTCATCGATAAGCCAAAGCGTGAAAATCCAAAAACAGTGCGTACATCCGAGAATATTGATACTGCGGCAGAACGCGTGCGTGATGCGCCATCAACATCAATTCACCGTCGTTCTCAACAATTGAACATTTCGGAGACATCATTGAGACGAATTTTTCATAAAGACCTTGGTATGACGCCATACAAAGTCCAATTGGTTCAGGAATTGAGGCCAACTGACCATCCAATGCGTTTTCGCTTCGCTGAGTGGGCCTGCGATCGACTTACAGAAGATGCCGATTTTGCCAAAAAAATCATCTTTTCGGATGAAGCTCATTTTGATCTTGGCGGGTATGTAAACAAGCAAAATTGTCGCATTTGGGGCACGGAAAACCCGCACGCATACATTGAAAAGCCGGTACACCCAAAACGAGTCACTGTTTGGTGCGGATTTTGGTCCAGAGGCATAATTGAGTCATTTTTCTTCGAAAATGAGCAAGGAGTGGCCGTTACAGTCAATGGCGATCGTTATCGGGCCATGTTGAACGAATTTTTGTTCACAAAAATTGAAGAGGAGGATATTGGCAACATTTGGTTTCAACAGGACGGCGCTACGTGCCACACAGCTGAAGCTACACTCGATGTTTTGCGCCCTGTTTTTGAAGATCGCATTATCAGCCACAGAGCTGATGTCGTTTGGCCACCTCGGAGCTGCGATTTGACACCGTTGGACTATTATTTGTGGGGTGCCCTCAAAGACAAGTGTTATGCCGACAAACCAGAGACAATTGACGCTTTAAAGGACAATATTCGTGAAGCCATTGGTGAAATACAGCTGCACACAATCGATAATGTGCTTAAAAATTGGACCGATCGTGTAGGCCAGCCGAGGCAGCCATTTGAATGAAATTATTTTCCATTATTAACCGGAAGGATTGTACTTTTAAATAAAAAAAGAAATTTGAGAAAATATTCAGTAGTTTTTTTATAGCATTTTCAAAAAAAAAAGAAGTTATTTGGCGGACTCTTTATTATATCAACTTATCTAATTATCTCTATGAAACGGAGAGCTATTTTCATTTCATTAATACAAATAATAATTTAATAATAAGATTTCTTTATTGAGATGCCTATTGTTGGAGAAAGGTAGCTTGAATGATTGTACTACTCAGAAAGTTTATTTTATTTTCATTGAACAGCTCCATTTGGCTGAATAAATCAAACATAAAAAGACTGAAAAATTTTCTGAAAGTATTTCCATTTTCTTGATAGTATGGAAGAAGAGAAATCGACTTTTGTATATATATTGTGGGAATGATTGTTTATAAAGATAAAAAAGGACAAAGGATAGGAAGCATAATAAAATGGAATGAATGCTCAGTTATGCTAAACATAACTTACTCAATTATTTATTTATGTAAATAATTATCGATATAAGTGAAATAACAGTATATTAATGCTGTCAGTTCATCACGAAATATATATTGTCCTTCACTGTAGATGGTGATGGAGTGAGTAGTATAGGGATTCAACTATAAATACAGTAGGTGATTTTCACTACTGATGTAATATAAATACGATTAAAATAGAAATATGATAACTTACCCAATTAATAATAATAACATAATCTAAAATTGTTAATGTAAACATGATAAATATTTTACTAACAAATAAAATTTTTTTACTAATTATGTAATTGAAACATGGCTCTGCTGTCTAGTCGTTTCTGTGACTAACATTCTTATATTTATTTGGTACCATTTTGAAACATTCACCAGGTAACAAACCTAGGATCACCATAATGGTTAGGTTGTACTTCCCTTCATATCATATTATTTCAAACCCGATTAATCTATTAATTCTTTATGAGTGTGGTCTGAAAGCACTGCTTTTTACTGACTTCATACATAGATGATGCAATGGGCAATATTGTATTAATTATTTTATCAAATAAATTTTTGCAAGTTTTTGTTGTTGAACGTTGTACTATATTAAACGATAGTCAGATGAACTCTTAATATTAATCGATCCAATATACACATGTTAAGTAGAATTTTTATTTCTGTTTTGGTTAGTCGCTTCATGAAAATTACATTTCCACCAGACAAAGAAACGAGATCAACCTTCCAATTCTTAAATAATCGCTCTTAATTCTTATTTATTCTTTAAATTAACGAATTATAAAACAATTTGTTGTATCAAATGCCCATATTTAAGATTCAACACAATACCAAACAACTCATTTCAATTGCTTTTAATAGTTAAAAAAATTCTGAAACAAGTTCATATTAGTTTCTTCTTCCAAGATGCTAATAATAAAATTCTTAAGTTTTTTATTTTTCTTTATAGCTAAGAAAAACATGTTTGTTCTTCTAATGAAAGCACAAGATATCTGGTATCTACAAGGTGTCAGTTGATCCTCATATAGGAATTGTGATCCAAAACAGTGCAGTCTTAGGGAAGAATGTGAAAAACAGACATTTTCTTTTATTCATATCGTATTCACTAACTGTATAACTTGGCACTGTCGTCACTAAAATGCCATGGGATGCGAAAAATAGCTCATTCCGAAACCATATTTAAACCAAGTTGCAACCATGATTACAAATGACACATTACAATGAAATCATGGTTAACTTGAAACTGTAGTTACGAAATCAGATGTGTCTATAGTATAAAAGCATTTATCGTCTCCGAAACAAGTTTCGTTGAAACAATATTGGAAACAATCGTCTTTAGAGCAGCTTGGCTGTCAGAAAGGATGCAGATACGAGGATTTTTGCAAGGTGTACTGCAGTAAATGGCCTGTCATCGTATCACTACCTATGTCTGCCCCATCGCCCTTTGCCACCATCGTATCAATACCTAAGTATGCATTATATCTCCTTGACCTAAGCATGGCACTAAATCTTCGAACAAGTGTGGTCTCGATGCCATGTCTTACAGCTGCAGAATGTGTACTGAAGAAAGCGTTGTCAAACGTTCAGAAATGCTTCCATGGCAAATTCCTTGTTGTCCAGCGATTGTCCCAACGCCTTCATGGAATGCTTTTTTAACAAAACTACCTTTCAGGTATGCGTGTTGTTTGAAATCTATGGGATTTTCTACCAGTGCATTATCCCTTAAGCACCTATCAACTAATCGCTCTTAACATTTAATAAAGAAGACAGGCTGATAGGTCGATAACTTTTTGCCTTGTCATGTCTAGGCCTTCCATCTGTGGCGACTCACGTATTGCAAGCTATAAATTGCAATTCGCTCACCACCGCATACACATTTGGTTTACGCATAAGATATCTCTTAGCGTAACACATTTTCATTTTGCAACCTAGCGAATTAGCTTGGATACAAATTATAATCAAAAACAACTATATTTTGTGATATTTGCTTCATTTCGCTAGCATTATTTCCCTCAACTCAAACTTGGGTGACCTAGGTGTTTTCATCTCGCGTTCAATAGAACGGCGAAACTCAAATAAAAAAAGGAAACTAATAATCAACGCGAAAACAAAATCGGTTTTTTTCAACAGGGTAGTGGTGGATGACCATGTAAAATAGATTAATTTTGTGAACTGAAAAAAAACAAATATATAAGTTAATATATAAGTTAATAAATTATAAGGTTGTGTAGGTTCCATCAGGTTTCTCTAAAATTCCAATAGTGACCTTGATGTTACTACAGAAAACTCTCTTGAGTGTAGCGGTTGCCGTAAGGCTATTCACTTCATCACAGGAGGTCTCCATTTTGATGTTTATTCAGTTCGATACATTTCTTGTACTCAGTTTGTGACGATTTGTACAAGTTCCAATAATTCGTTGAACCGATTGCTTGTTTAGAAGTGTTCTTGTCTGTTTCCCAGTCTGCCCAATTCACTAGTCCACCATGCTGTCCCAGTTCTTTTAGGCTTACTTAGATGACAGTTCTTCGCACTTTCTAAATTTTATTGCTGAAGATAACAATTCTATCAACCAGATAGAAGGGTTAGCATGGAGTTTATTTAATTCGTTAATATAAAGTTATTCAATTATTAACATGCCCATAAATAAATAACCAGATTTTTTTCTTCCTTTCCCCAGGAATTTGTAACACAGTTAGAAGCTGTACAAGTTCGGTAAGAAAATTATTTTCATGTACTCGTGTTTATTTTAAAATAAATGTTCGTGTTAACTTTTCATGCTTACTAGTTTCTTATCGACTCAATTGATGTTGGAATTATTTCCACTCATGTGTTAATAATTCTCATAAGATAATAATTTAATAATCATACAATTCAATATTATTTTACAGCCACATAGTACGTTTTAATATTAACCTTGCCACAATCTAGCAACTATCAAAGCTCTATATCAATATACATATATACAAAGCTCTACATCTAACGTGTACATAGTTCTAACGTCATAGTATACTTGTATTTCTAATTCACTTTTATGTCAAAGTTAATTAAATTCTGTATAGAGGAATAAAATATTATAGCAAAGTATACAATAATTGGATTATATATTCTGATATGATCTTGAATTATTATCATTGTCATCACTCTTCATATATCATAGTTGAACTTTAAAGATTGTTTTTTGGACATACAATTATTGGGAAAATTTAACACAAAAAATGGTTTTCATTTTCTCTTCATAATTCTATTGTGATATTTTCCTTTTGTTGGTTATATTGATAATATTTTTAGTAGTCCAATAAAAATATAATGTGTATAGTTAGGATTTTTTATGTATAAAATGTATGTATGTATGAGTATGTATAAAACTTTATTGTTTTGTCTCAATGGGATTATGGATATATGAAGTTGAAAAAATATGAACATCTAATAAAATTTCCTGTTCGAATACAATTGATTATTACGTTAAAAATCTGGGAATTCCTATTTAGTATAAAAAGGGATCATTCAGTATCATACATATGGATACATATAAGAAATTCACTGAACATCCACACATTTACACAAACAAGTATTGAGAGAATTTAATTTTCCAACTCGGTGGAAATGTTGGTTTTATAAAAAAAATTATTTCAAAAATATTTGAAGTGGATTAAAATTTATATAATTTTCTTTGGTATATGGTATGCTATGTACAAGTATACACTGTACACGAATATACATTTTTCATAAACTGTTATATATTTCTCACTCTGACATTTTACAAATTTAATGTGGTATGGTTTGGTGTTAACATATACATGTTTTTGGTATAAATATACAGGAATATAAATTTATAAAATTTTATTTAATTTAAAATTCGTATTCCAACGAAGTTAAAGATATGTATGTATGTAGGCATCGAATGGACCAGTTTTTCTTTGAAGAAAGCCTCTTAGTAATTACACAATTTAAATTTCTTTATATTTCCAATAAATTCTGATATAAGAAAATGAAACTTCCCACATACTCGTTTATAATTTACGACTTGTACGTGATTAAAATGTTTCGATTTATTAAATAATTTCTTATTTATTTTCCACTTATACAGAATAATTTAAATATCGCAGCTTCCCTATCTCAATTTTCACATGCACTGGTAATGATTTTTGTTTTTTGAATATTTTAACGTGTGTTTATCCGAGGGACCAAAGTTGACAGTGTTTACGCGTTTTTTTACATGTAATTTACATAAGGTTATTGCTTTACATTCTATATGTAAAAAATGATTTTATGTAAAAGACATTTTTTTTAACTGACACGCCATCTCTTATCAAATCTATTTGTTTTCCATAAGCACCAACTGCCAAATAATCTTCTAACTATTTTACGAATAGAGTTTGTGAAATAATTAATTGTTAATAAATTACAATTTTTTTGACTATATACTAAATGTCGAATTGATTATTACGAGGCTAATTCTGTAAAAATCTCCATAACTTGCAATTTTTGAAATATCAAACAGAACTACTAGATTCTGATGATATGTTCGTACTAAAGTAATATAGTAAATATGAATTAACCAGCAATTTGATATGTAAAGTCCTATGTATATGTAAAGAAAGAAATGTAAAGATATGTATATGCAAAGAAATGTGATACTGGATATCGGTCTGAAATAGTTCTTTTATCGTACGGAGTATACTACATAATCCTTGAAACATATTATCAATACAACCGTGGACTCAAAATAATAATAACCTGGACTTTTTTAAACGTGACTTTTTTTTAAATAGATGGCACTGCGAATATTGTTGTCTTTAATTGTTATATGTAATATACATCGGTAGATTTCTGACATTTTGAAAAAGATTGACCTGCGAATAGTGTTGACTACGTTTTCTATATGTAATTTACAATTTATGTAATTGACGTTGTGTTTTACATAATTTACATAAAAAATGTAAAAACGTTTTTTACATGTAAAATCTCAACTGTGCGGGGTTCGAATTATATTATATATGAACAAATAGATAATTGTGTAGTAAAAACTAATCATATAGTTTATATACATAAATATCGTCCACAAAAACTAGTTTAGATTCTGCGATCAAACCGAAATGCTAGTATAGTTAATATAATCAATGACTGTAAAACGTGTTGAATTATATGTCAAGCATTAAAACGGATCTACATTATTATAAATAAATAAAAACATAGTTATATTTACGGCACTCGGCAGAGACTATAAATGACATTACCCTTACAATTCCTTTTATAAATATAAATTATAAAACCTGTCACTTTGCCTGTCTGTTTCTATCTTTGCAATCTGTTTTGGGTTTCTAGGCTCTCATTACTCTTTCGTGGTTTGCTTATTTACATCGAACTTTACACCATTACATATTTAAATCGAGGGCGTACGGCTATAGGTCCGATTTACGAAGAGCCATCTACACATTGCATAGCTCTATGCAAGACTAATACTGATATACAAGTTGGGTTGGCCCATAAATTTTGCAAGCCAATAGGGAATGTTCATTCACATCACCAATCGAAATCTGATGTTAAAAAATACCTCCAACCTCCGCAGCTTTAACCACAGCACCATTTGGTAACATGTCACTCTTAAAAATAAACGAACTCAAGGATCAGTTTTGCTAAAATATGAACTCTAGCTATATAAGTGTTTAATATGAACAGAGTTAAGGTTGACGTTTAAAAAAAAACAACAAAAAAAGCACTGCTAGTCAGCTGTTGTTATTATGACTAAGGATACGGCTCGAAGGACCACTGTTAGATATCGCCTCAGCTGATATCTATTTTTATTTCAATTATTCTGAGCTTACCACGGGTGGGGGCTAATACAAGAATGAAATAAATGTGAGCACGGTTTAAACGATACTGATTTTATTGAGTGCTTTACATGTTATATATATAAATTTGTTCTTAGTATAAATAGTATAAAATACAATTGTAATATGAAATTTTAAAATTGCTTATAAGTATTTTACCCGGTTAGTATGTTTGTTATGTCATAGTATATACAAATGTATGTAATTGAAATTTAATCTTAAGCTAACTCTAAAGGTTGTTACTTCCATGGATTGTCAACCTAAACTCTGTTCATATTGAACAATAAATATATAAAGTATCACTCTTCGATCGCATGAAAAACCCCGCATGATTTTTTAACTAATGGTTGGGCACAAAAAACAATATAAGTTCTAGATGAAATCATACATGTTTTATTAACCTAGAAATAATCAGTATATGTATGCAAATGGAAATGGTCGAAATTAAATTGAACTATTTCAGTGTAGAGTACTACACAAATAAAGATGTATATGCTAACCCATGATCATTATCATCAAAAATTTTGAGCACTTATTGCTTGTAAATTGAAAATAATTCTAAAATTCATGAAATTGTATCGAATCATTATATCGAGTCATACCAACAGCTACCAAAGACACATATGTTACATAATTAGTCGATATAATAAGTCGATTCTCTTCGTTGACCAAAAACATGCAATGACATAAAAAGCGATTATATGTGTAAAGCTTTCGTAGGGCAGATCACTTTCAATGATTGGTGCACATTGTTAGTGGTTCGTATATGGAAAATGTTTTAAAACAATATAAACCAAAAAGCATTTAATTTAGTAAAAGATATCAAAAACAAGTGGCGCTTTAAAATATCGGCGAGGAAAAGTTAAACAGCCAATGAAAGTTAGACTTAAAATTAATGGAACTTTATGTACTCGTTTTAATTAGATTGATAATTTAAATTAAAAATTATCAGTACTAAATCAGTCTATTTTCGATTTGTTTACAAACTATCGTTCGGAAAGTAAATCGCTATATTATGTTCTATTTAATGATATGACCCTTAGCCTTATCATTATTTTACTTTTTAAATTAAGATTTACTCGTTGTTGATAAAACTGTAATTTTTTATTAAAATTTAGAATGGTAGGTACAGTAACAATTGACATATCTTATTCTGGCAGGTTAAGTGTAGCATATAATAAGCATTTTTATGTAAATATAAAATCCCATATCATTTTCCTGATCAATGTTCGGTATCATCGATATATCCACTTTCCCAATGTTTCATTGTTTCTCCATCTCCTTAATTCACCTTCGCGTCACTCAGTCGTAAAAAAAACATCCAACTTTTCAGTTTATATTGAACACTTAAAAGATATATCATAATTCCACAATTACATTAGCATCTTATGCGTGGAATGACGATAGACCATTCCAAGTATAAGATACTAATGTAATTATTACAATAAATAATTAAAAATCGTACAGTAACTTACAGAAATAATGTACAATCAATAAATGAATGCCATTTTATTAAACGTTTTTATTGAGCTAAGATCTATGAACTTTGAACTTTGTACACATTATGAACTTTGTACTAAGAAAGCGGCTCTATTCTATAAGGAAAATTAACTGTCAGTAAATATTAAAATGAGACAAAAATATAGATTTAATAGTTGTGTAAACGAAAGATAAGGCTATCTCAGTCAGACTCACTGAGTTAAATAATGGAGGTGGTATTTTTAAAAATTAATGGAAGCAAAAAAAATATTTAGTGTGTAACATAGAAAGAGATCCTTTTTTCTTAAAACTCGAGTTTTCGACAGTCAAATTTAGTTAAAACGTTGTTTCGGGAGATTGTTAAATAAATCATAAATTGTAATTATTTAATTCATATGTCAAAAAAGAATAAATAAATATACTAATTATGTATAAATAATAATATAAATTATTAGTTATTCCAACCTGTACGTTTAGTTTTAGACGTTTAATTCTTCGAGCTCGAAATGACTGACGCTGTTTAATTCATGAATTTTTCGGTAATACATACATTGTAATCACTAAGTGGCACCACTATAATAAAAGTCTATACTATTATTTTGGTTATTTTCAATGTTATTTTTATTTACCTCAGTGGTTAAACTTGGATGGGAAAAAAAGGATTTGCAGTAGTGTGACTGACTTAAAAAGTAACAAGCCCATATTTGTAATATAAAAAATACAATTGAATTGAAATAAACAACTAATGTGATATTCTTTGCAAAATGAGAGAAAAGAGCACTTTTTTTTATCAAAGAATACGAAAAAAAAAATTGCTCTTTTTGTCGATGTATTGGTGAAAATAAAATACAAATTATGATGCTACACAATTTACACAAACATAAATTTCATAGTATTGTCTTTTAAAACATATAGATTTATTTTATTATAATCCTTTATTATTATTATTATTAACTTTTTATTTAATATTGATAATTTCACACATTTACGACAAAATATAGTTCACAAATAAAATTAAAAATGGCGTTTTGTTTTTGTTTATATTGTTTTGGCATTTAAAAATTTATATGTGTAGGTAAATCTGTAAAAAAATCTCGATTTTTCAAAAGTGCTCGAGATCAAAAACAAAGTGCTCGAGATCATTTCCAAAGAATGTGTAATGTCAAAAACGCACGTGTTTCGAGCAAAAAGAGCACTTTTTAGCTGTCAGAGCAACTTTTTTTTTGTCCAAAGAATATCGCATAAATTTTAATTTATACTTAAAAAAATGAAGAACAAGTCCAACAAGAAATAATTAAAGATTTTGTTTGATTGTGCTACAGTAGCTGTTACAATCTTGCTATAATGGTTTGCTGTCAATAAACAGGAACGTTGTCTTTGCCTCTAAGATGAAGTTTTATATTTTTTTCTCCTTTATCCTTTTTTGACTGTCTGTCAATTTTTCTCGTAGAATAGAGTCCTTAGTATTTTCGACAGTTGAAGTTGACTTTATGCTTGCGTTTCTTCCTTCTTTCGTTCCTTCGTTCGTTCCGACTATTTTGTTTTGCGATAACATGGTTGATGGAAAAAGTACAGAATGATTTTGCTGCCATCTATAGGTAAATAATTTAAGTCATTGTCATTATTCGTGATAGTTGCCCTTTTTCATAAAATTTTGTCGATTTTGTTTGGTGATTAACTGATTACTATAAAATTTTTGTTTTGTGTTTTAATAAATTTTAAAAAACCATCAATGTGATTATTTCTGATATCTGTGTTAAATATTTTAATTTTATATTTGTGGATATTGGAGCGGATATAAATTTATTATAATTTTTCATAACTGGTTAATAATGATAAAATAATGTTAAAATAAATTTTAATTATTTTATTTTTAATAAATTTGTTATTTAAAAATTATAAAATTATTTTTTTTATATATGTTGTTCTTCCCTCAACATACCGATATAAAATGTTTGACATTACATTTGAAAGCAT
The DNA here is from genome assembly GCA_963932295.1 of Tipula lateralis. Classification (NCBI taxonomy): domain Eukaryota; kingdom Metazoa; phylum Arthropoda; class Insecta; order Diptera; family Tipulidae; genus Tipula; species Tipula lateralis. The sequence continues at coordinate 91,787,466 of OZ010736.1, forward strand.
TTTATTTTCATCTTTCATTTAAATATAATACTGTCTCTTTCTCGCCATGTTCGTTCCGATAAAGTTAAACCATCTTGATGAAAACATTCACAGTAAAAAACACGTCATTTTCAACCAATGAAATTTCTTTAAAAAAAATTTGGACGGAAGGAAGGAACGCAAGCATGAAGTCTTGAAATTAACAATCGGTTGCTTCGATCAATTATAAATCTGAGTTTGATCTTAAGTCTAATCACCATTGTGAAAAAAAATATACTGACAGTATTTCTTACTGCATAAAACAAAAAGAGAAAAAAAATCAAATACCATTAGAGTGACAGAGACTATTTTTTACTTTTTTCATATATTGATAAGTTTTTTATAACAACCAATAAATTTTACAATTTTTTATTATTAAAAGTTAACAATCTAAACGTACCGTAATTATTCATTTTCCAGTTCCACCATAAATTAAAATTAATGTCAAAACGAAGTATCAAAGTAATGAATTGATCACAAAGAAACTATTACAAAATGCTTCATATTTAAGAAATGACTTCTCTTTTATAATATTCACTGCACAAAAACGATTTAAGATCCATCTACAAATTTCTACTGAATAAAATAAATATTTTTTCAGTAAATATAAAAATTTATTCAGTGCTGAATAAATTTTTTGGAAAGGAAATATTTTTAATTTCTCTCGTCAGTATTTTTTCAAAATTTAAATTTGTCTTTATTGGTAGCCAAAATGCAGTAACGAATATGCGGAAAATACGAATCAGAGTTAAAAATCTACCCTACACAGGCCACACGGAAATTCAATCTTACTCCTGGCAGTAAATTGTTAAAGAAGATTGTCCAAAGTAGGAAAATGAGTTTAAAGTTTCGGCTTCTACAAAGTTTCGGCTAATTGATACTTGAATCCATCAGATCTGTTCAGATCTTCTCCTCACGATAATATAACATGTTTCCAAATTTGTGCCATAGAATTGTAATACACATTGGCAAAGTTCAATCTATTGAATCTATCTCTTTAAGTACCGCCCAGGTTGCGCAGTGATTAAAACCCTACGGCGTGGAGTGGGAGGTACCGGGTTCGAATCCCCATAGGAGCAGAATGCAAAAAAAGATTATCACCATCGATCGTTTGGGCGGTACGATTGGTGGTGCGAATGAACTCATCTGAGACCCAGTTGAGGTTAGAATCCATGTGCCATCGCATCTCCACGTCAGTACTATAGGCTGGCATGGAGCTATGCAATGTGCAGATTGTGTTTACGTAAATCGGACCTATAGCCGGAACGTAAAGTAATTTAGTGGGAAGTCATAATGGACCAATATAGCCTGTAGTAATTTAGTGGGGTAACATTACAACAACAAAAATATCTCTTTAAGTGCTTCCGTTAAAAAAAACTGGTTTTATTAAGCTTTTGACACCTGTACCGTGTACTAATTACTACTTGGTAGAACATAAATAATTACAAATAAACTTTAGCGGATGATGCAAACCTATGGAATAATTTATTAATAAAATGGGATAAATTATCAAATTAATTAATCATTAATGATACTTAGAAAGAATGTTTAGAACCATTAGCATAACTTATGGTTATTATTTCTATGTTAAGTATTATTTCTACATTCACATTTTTCTGGATGTCTCCTTTTTCTTGATAAACTGATAAGAATGATTGTAAAACAAAACTCCTTTGTCTATCAGTATCAACATTTTATAGAATACCAACGAATAATACCACTACTTATATAACTCTTTAAAATAAAAATGATTGTTCTACAAAAAATACATTTCGTGTGCTGTGTGATTTTTACAGTCAATAAGTCCGTTGTGTCAGAAATTCAAAAAGTCTTTGTATAGTCTGTTATATGCTCCTATAACCTAAATTTAAAAATAAATCATAATTAGCAGTAGGATGCATACGTTAATAGACAAGCCTTCAGCATTTGAGAAACTAATTTTGAAAATTACGTTGAAAATGTTAATTCGAAACTTTTTTTCAGAAGCAATGTGCAAACTATTCTACAGTTTACTTATTTTGTTTAAATAATCATCACATTTACAGAAGGGCCGATTTAATTAGTTTGTTGTGAGATCATATATACACCATAACGTCGGACAGTATAAGAGAACTGTGATAGAGTTGGGTGTATTACAGCCCCAAAAATTGCAGATTGTAGTAGACACTTTTCTGTCTCCGATACATATATTTTCTTTCATTTCTCAGTATTATTAAATGAGAGGAAAGCTGTTGAAGAATACATTTTGCTTGTCTTTTAGGTTAGATTTCTTTCTATATTCGTCTTAAAATTTATATCAGCCAAGTGGAAATTGATATAATAATTCGATCTAACCTATCTACGCTTTTTTTGTTTTTATTAAAAAATGACTATGAAAAGCATAAAAAACTTCTAAGAAGCTTATATGATATACCGTAAACATACACACACAGATATGAATATATGTATTTACATATACTCGTATGTTCATATATTCAAATTACAAATAACAAAGATATATTTTCTAATACAAATATGTATGTATGTATGTATTTATGACAGATGCCTGATAATAATAATATATGCATATTTTCGTTTTTAAATATAAATTATTGTATAATACATTTAAATGTATAATATCAAAAACTGTTCATAGCGGTGGTATACTACCCTCATACATGAAAATAACTCGAATTTCTGAAATTAATTTTCATGTATACTGTATATACATCAAATGAAGAAAACCCCATCACCAATACAGAATACGCTTTAAAGATATTATAATAATAAATTTCTTTGTAAATCATGATTTATTATACGTACCTAAATATTTTGAAACTGTTTGTTAAAACATGCAATATGTATGGTTTTAAAACCGTTGATTGTTGATTAATTTCTTGCAAATTTTAATTACCAATTATAAATATACAACTGAATAATGTTGCTACATGGATCTAATATACAACTGAATAATGATACTACATGGATTTCATATACATAGTTAAATAAGAATTAAGATTTTAAATCAAAATAATTTACATTATTAATGAATTTCCTTAAGCCGAGAGATACAAGTCGAAATGTTACATAAGAACTTGCGTAGTGACTTTTCACAAATACTTTAAAATTATCCTCATTGTTTTTTTGTAAAAAGTGTGATAGAAGTGTGAAACTCATAATCTGACGCAAGGATGCTGTATTTTCGACCAATTAATTGTTATAGCAATATGAGCCATGTAAATTAAACTATAGTTAATAAGAAATTCACTTAAATTATTTTTCCGATTACACACCCGGCTTAATGGATCTGAGTACATTAGTCATAAAACAGAAAATGAAACTTAACCTTACTAGTAAAATTTCTGGGAATTATTTAGAGAGAAACTGGATAGTCTAATTGAGTTTAAAATTAGTCTCAAAAATAATCAAGAACTACAAGCTGAATATAGGGAATACCAGTATTAGGCAAGAAAAGCATATAAGAGTATAACTACCCCCTGGCGATTAGAGAACTAATAAAAGAAAACCGTGTCAATAATGTTTCTGGTTCTATGGTATAGAACCAGAAAAATTATTAACAAATAAGAGTTTTATCAGATAAGTAATAAAGTTAACCGACTAGGAATGAGTGCGACGTAATGAAGAAAAAGTTGAACCGATTGCACAACATCTGGTTTTATATTATAACAAGTTTCGATTTTTTTGTCATTTTTCGAACGAAAACTCAATATTTAGTTTCAAATTTTGCATAGTTTTGTGTTCAACTTATTACAAGATAGTGTATAAATAGTATCTAGATTATTCGAAACTGGACAAAACTCAATATTATACAATTGTATCAAAAAACCAGAGAGTTTTGGTCGAACTGGACTGAGTGTGAAATTGACAAAATGACTATATTCTACGAAATTCAGAAACTTCATCCTTCAAGGGTCACTGTGTGGTGTGGTGTATGGGTTGTGTGGTGGCGTCATTGGGCCATTCGGCCTAAACAAACAGGAAAATGCTCTTACAGTGAATGGAGAACGTTATCGTAAATTGCTATAGATAGCTCATTTTTGAGTTTCGATTTTCTAATGCAGCACAAAGTATATTTTGAGTGCGTAAATCGATGAATAGATTATCGATGACTACCAAGTATTCCTAGTAGTATACACCAAGTATTTCTAGATTTAAAGCAAGAGAATATGGTATGCGCTTGAATATTTAAGAATACCAACCAAATCAATAAATCTATAAAATTATTACAACGCCGGTTCAATGATGTACCAAAGTTGAGGACAGACTATCGAGAACTCTTACAATTAGTTCTGGTGGTGAACTTTGGTAATTAGTTCGACAAGGAGATGCGCTGTCCCCGATACTTTTTAATTTAGTTTTAATCTCATCCTTTGTAAAAGGGAAAGAACAAGAGAATCAATCCTACCACATGATAATTGATTACTAATGATAATAACGGACTTATTTGAAACAAATAAGTGAAACAAATCATCATTCCCAAAAATGAACGTTTATTTATTGGACGACTAGCTCATGCCGTTTAATTGTTTTAAGACCTCTCATTTCTTGTGTTCTGTCAAGACGTTGTATGGTTTCTCTGTTGGTATGTTGCAGTAATATTCTTTCATAATTGATGGCAAATTCCTGGACCACTTCATCAATCCTTTTAACATTAAGGTCGTTGTGTAATTCGTAGAAATTTGTTTTGGCAGCGTTAGATAATTCAACGATTTGATTGTTCAGTGCTGCTTCAGTGTTGGATACCATATACGTCCAAATTGGTTTAATTATCGATTCGTAGATCAGGCTTTTACAGTACAGGCTAAGCTAAGAATGTCTTTCTACTAGCCAGTACATCTCGCGTTGTTTTATTTTAATTTAATCTGCTTTTTGTGTAACGTGGTATTTCCAGTTCAATCTTGAGTGAAGATGCTACCCGAGATATTTAGCAGATTCAGCTTGATGAATTTGTAACCCGTTGAGAAATGTATGGAGGTTTTTTTGTCCGACAACTGATTTTACCTCGTTCAGTTTTATTTTCAAATCCCTGGTCTATTGGCTGATTTTATCAAGTGCTTGCTGTAAGTATTCGACTGCTTGATTCTACGATTTGCTTGATGCCAATACTGCTGTATCATCAGCAAAAGTTCCGATGAGGATTGTTTCCGCTGTCGGTATGTCAAAGTGTAACCAAAAAATAGAATGGGCCCTGATACGCTATCCTAGGGCACCCCTGCTATGGCTGGGTAAAAGTTGGAGAATGTTTCTTCATGAGATTATCTAAATTTTCGTATCATTTGAAAAGATACGCGTCGAGCAATTGGCAGTAATTTTGTGGCACCATTTTACTTATCTTGTAGATGGTATTTTACTTTATCGAAAGCCTGTGATACATCTAGGACAATATTTCTTCTATTCAAATGCTTGTTCTATCTTTGCAGTCACACGACGGACTTGATCGATTGTCGAATATTTATTTCTGAATCCAAACTGGAATTCAGGTATAATGATCATTGGTTGTATAGTCGTTTCAATAACAACTTCTCAAACTACTTCGAATTAGTTGGTAACAAAGCGATCGACTTATATGATGCAATTGCTCAGCTGATTTATTTGGTTTTTTTATCATGTTTATTTCTGCAAACTTTAAACACTCAGGCATGAGTGTAAGTCGTAATATGTAAGTCGAAAGCAAGCATTATATATACCTATATGTATGTTAGTATAGTGACTGCTCTCTTGGCAAAATTTCATCAATTGAAATTAATGAATTGCCAAGGGTGACTTTTACAAATTAAAATTCATATAAATATTTCTTGTGTAATTTCTACTGGGGTAAAACATCTGATATTTGATGGAGATCTATAGATTGGTTAAGGATCAATCGTCGATCGTATGTCATGTGTTTGAAATAATATGTTACGACCAACAGTTTGAGGACGAAGATTAATCATTATTGTATACCTTCAAATTACATCTATTTTCAATTAATGTTTGTATTCGTTACTCAACCAAATAATGTCTACATAATAAATACACAAACGCATGTAAATATTTAAAGAGTTTCATATCGTGATAGCATGTAAAAGTTGTATATTTAATTAACTAGCTATGTATAATTAAACTTTTAATAGGTAATTCATTTTGAGGTACTGTTTACAAAAATAAAAAAATTTAATTTTATCGAGTAATCTTTACTACCATAAAAGAGAAACCATTCTTCACATTTATTTTTTAAAGATTCTTTCTTTCAAATGTTGGACGTAACTGCGGCTAACATGGTATATTCTGAAGTTCAAATTTTCGATGGAGCGTTCGGGGTTTTTGAGTGGTATTTATCTAATGACGCTAGTAATGATGGCTTTTACTTCCTCAATCGTACCCTATCCATGAAGATTTCGGACTTTACGTAGACCCAAAGGAAATAGTCTAAAGGAGTGACTTCACATGATCTAGGTAACTAATTTACTAGTCTGAGGTGTGAAATTAACTATTCAGCGAATTCTTCTCGCAATAAAATGTTGGTTGAAAACCTTCTCTTTTTTTAAGCTTTAAGAGCCAAAGATTGAAATTTCGACAATTTGGAAGGTAGAAGTCAATATTTACAGTAAATTATAATATCAAAGAGAACAGAATTTCCCTAATATTTATATATATATTATTTTTGTATATAATAAAAAATCGGAATTACAAGCAATATGTGTTCAAGTGTATTTTTTTATGTACGATAATGTAACAAATACATAAAATGCACAATCATATGTAAGAAATCGAAACACCATTCACAGTGCCATCTGTTTCAAAGTGTTAAAATCTCTTAAATTTCTTCACTTTATCAAAAAATCTATGAACTTGCCGATATTTACAACGATTATCAGCATAGTTGGAATAGATTCGCGTTACTTTTAAATAAGGTTATCAAACATAAAATTTGAAGAATAAAACTGTAACATTGGGGTATTAATTTCGTTAAAGTTTAATGAGACATTCGTCACACCTTCGTGGTTCACGGAATGGACTATTTTTTGTGAAGATTACACATTCGTAAAATAATTGGACTAAATGTGTATGGAGATTCAATTTGAAGTAAAAAAACAGTCCAGTGCTCCTATAAATGCTGAAGTGAGTAGTAATAAATGGATGAATAGATAGGAGAAGCGTGGAAATTTTATGAATGATACAAATGCTATCAGACCTGAGTTGCAAGGCTACTTATAGCAATTGTAATTTCGTAATAGAAGTTCCCTTGGAAATTTCAGACATTTTTCGATAATTGAGAACATATTCCATATGTAGTTTCCCAGAATTGTTAACTTTCTTCGGTTTCTAAGATCAACATACCAGAAGTTATAATCCATCATGCCACGGTAAAGTTAAAATATTCTATCGAACATTACAAGCTGCGACAGTAAGTATACCGTGAGCTTCCTAGTTAGACTTTGTTATAGCCCAATGTATTGCTAAAACTAAGAATAGCGGAACTGTTGAAAAAATTTTACGCAGTGAGTTATTTTAATATAGGTTTTTTAATGTAAAAAACCTGATAAGCTACATCGTGTAATTTACACGCCCGACTGGATTTAGTACTGCTATAAATTGGATTGATTCTTGGTCATTTCAGTTTACTCCAATTTTCAATATAGTGGTGCCTTAATGTATAAAAAGGACGTTCGAGATCTATATTTAATTGTAATAGAGTATACATCTGGTTTCGATTCACTCGTTGTGTTCAAATGATGTTTATTCACTCACTGTAGTGTTATCTCTTTCACAAAATAAATTAACATGTTCAGATTGCCCATATCATTATATAAATAAATAGAACAAACTTTTCTCATTTTTATGTGTGGGTATTGGAGACACAATTTAACGTTTTGTACAGAAAAATTATCGTTGTCATAGGCCGGTGTGATTTTCTCATAGCATGAAACAAGTACAATATAATCAATATTAGTCCACATATACACATACTGGAAATACCATACACTTCTTCACAATAACTGCTTAAAAACGTTTGCATCGGTATGCTTCATTTTGTTTCACATAGCATCTAGATATAGCACGATTTTTCATTGATTTCAACTATCCCATCCAATAATTAAGATAAATATTATTAAATATATATTAATCAAATATTATTATGTGTTTTCCCTCTCTTCTCGATTATGTTACCAGTTTCATTATGTATCATATTTTTTGTTTTCTGTGTGTACAAGGACCAAGACAAACAAAAATATAAGAATTTAAATCAAGTTTATGTTTTAAGTATAATAGTAGTGAAGTTTTACTGCAGCATAGGAAGGAATTGGAATTTGGAGAGGGTTACTTTTAAATCCGATCTCAACCATTTACGATCATTATATTGACAATGATAGATATGTTCAGTAAAAGTTACTTATTCATTAGTAAGTTTTTTTAATTACATAGAATATTGATGGCTATATATTGAAGATTCGATTTAATATATGTTGATTGACACATTAGGAACTATTTTGATTTAACTAATTTTGTTTTAATTATTATTAATTGTATTTGATGGACTTTAAAGATATATATAATTATTATTTTGTTCCTGTGTCTAAAATTTTAGTCGCATAGGGCGTCTTATAGACTGGACAATCGTATTCTGTTGGGGGATACAGCTTTTATCTTTTCCCATGATTTCCAAAGTAGTTTCGTTTCAGCTAGCATTGTTCTCCTCCATGTCATCGCTGGTCTTTCTACCTCACTTTTCACTTGCGGGTTCCAGTCGTAAAGCCCATCCGTTTCCACTTTCAGCTTTTTATTTCGGTTTGACAGATTTGTTTTTCTATCCAGTTCTATGTTAATTCTAGTGTTGGGCATTTTAATATTCGTCGAAGGCAGTTGTTTACAAACACCTGTAATTTCTTTCTTATTTTGTCTGTGTGTTTCCATGTCTCACATCCATTTCCAGTACTTTTCCCACGCAAGTTGAACATTCCGGCTCTTGGTCTTGTGTGACAGGGCCAAGACTTTATGTAACATGTTAAATGTAGTTTGGCTTTAATAAGGTGTTTGTTTATGTCTTTCTCTGTTCCACCTGTTTCGCTATTGTACAGCCAAGGTTTATAAATTCATTTACATTTTCAATTTGTGCATTGTTGATGTGTATCGATGTTGTTATATTTGTATTGAGTCGCATCGTCTTGATCTGATAGCTATTGTATTTTCTGTTGCATGGCATATTCTAATACGATCAGGAACATCATTGATACTAGTACAAATCCTTTGACTGTGATAGTTATTTTTAGCTTGTTTGTCTTTCACTTTGTTTCCCTTTAGTTTAATCAATTTCTTTGTTTGTACTATTTCCTCCTAGTTGTCTTTTCGGGTTTCACAGCTGCTGGCTTGATTTGAAATTATACTATTACCAGTTGGTGATCGCTGTTATGCTCATTTCTTAATTTTGACATCTTGTAGTGGTGTGACGTGGTCTATTTAGTGGTGTGACGTGGTCTATTCGACAATGTCCATGTGTATTTATGTATATTTTTGTGTGTGAACCTACTACCGCAAATTAAACAACTGATTTGTGATACAAAAATTTACGAGTCTTTTGTGACAGTTGTCAGTTATCATTTAATATGTTCGTATAAAAAATAAAAAGTTTTATATCTTATAATCGTATTCGTATCTTACTGCTATGCTGGAATTTTTTCGACGAATAAATATGTAATCTCATCCGCATAAAACAAAACATAAACACTATATATGTGTATACCTTACATACTACACATACATATAATGAATAAGTAAGTACGCAGTGTACCTCTATCAGTTCCTATTCGTATTTTTACTAACCAGGTTCATTAATGTCTGTTTCCGTGGTTTTTATTGTTGTGTTGTCGTGAAAATAGCATAAATATATTTTATTATTTATGAAAAGGAAAAATAAATTTTCCTGACAATAATTGTCATATTATGTTCGTTGTCTATTTGGTTTTTTGTATTGGGTTAACAGAAAAATAATATTAACTTTAGACACTAGCATATGTTTATACCTGTTGCATAACTATATGTTTTATAGATAAATATACTCGTTGTGGTATATTATTTATTAACCGAAAAGACATAAGTGGATGTCAAGTTGGTAAAAATAATTTGTTTACTACAGTTTCAGACTATCAAATAAAACCGATGTATTATAATTTATAGTTTTATATGAAAAATAAATAGTTATTAACATGAATATGTGAGTCGTTAATAGTCTTCAATTTCATCCATAAAATGGTGATATTAAGTTGTATGACATGACATTAATTTTTTTAACGTTTTACCTTTCTTTTGAAATTACACCTGGAAAACAGCACAAAATGATTTTACTTTTCGATTAAATTTCCATTTTAATATGGTAATTTTTAAATTATTGAGTGTGCACACTCGTGTTGCTTATTTTACACATTTTGAAAAATATATTTGAATACATTTAAATAATCTGATACATTATTTTAAGTAGCTAATTCTTATAATACTATGTAAATCGATTAAGTATACCCATAATACACATTTTGACTGGAAATAATATGAGATAAAGTTGTTAATACGTATAACAAATTACTGATGTGATGATGAATATATTTATATATATATATATATATATATATATATATATATATATATATATATATATATATATATATATATGTGTGTGTGTGTGTATATATATATATACACATAATGCGGGATTTTTTCTATTTTTGAACGTTTATTCTGAAAAAATGGTAACAACTGAATTATTCAAAGTATTGTCCATTGCTAGTCACAACTTTTTCCCATCTTTCTGGCAATTTACGGATACCGTCGCGAAAAAATTCGGCCGGCTTGGCTGCTATCCAGTCATCGACCCATTTTTGGGCTGCTTCGTAAGAATGGAAGCGCTGGTCAGCTAGGCCATGTGTCATCGATCGGAAAAGGTGGTAATCGGAAGGAGCAATGTCTGGGCTATACGGCGGGTGGGGTAAGACTTCCCATTTCAGCGTTTGTAGGTATGTTTTGACCGGCGCTGCAACATGTGGCCGAGCTTTGTCATGTTGCAAAATTACTTTGTCGTGTCTTTGCTCGTATTGTGGCCGTTTTTCTTTGAGTGCGCGGCTCAAACGCATCAATTGAGTTCGGTATAGTGCTCCTGTGATGGTTTCGTTCGATTTCAATAGCTCATAATACACCACACCCAGCTGGTCCCACCAAATACAGAGCATGAGCTTGGCGCCGTGAATATTTGGTTTGGCCGTCGATGATGATGCATGGCCGGGGTAACCATATGATTTTTTGCGCTTCGGGTTATCGTAATGGATCCACTTTTCATCACCAGTGACAATGCGATGCAAAAAACCCTTCCGTTTTTGCCGTTCGAGCAGCAGTTCGCATGCAAAAAAACGGCGCTCGACGTCTCTCGGCTTTAGCTCATACGGCACCCAATGTCCTTGGTTTTGGATCATTCCGAGGGCTTTTATACGATGGGAAATGGCTTGTTGTGTCATTCCCAATGAATCTACGAGCTCTTGTTGAGTTTGACACGAGTCTTCATTGAGTATTGCCTCCAATTCAGCATTCTCAAACTTTTTCACTCGGTCCGGCCGCTCTTTGTCCTCAACGTCAAAATCACCACTTCTAAACCGCACAAACCATCTCTCGCACGTTGAAACCGATGGAACATGACTCGGATAAGTCTCGGAGACCAATCGATGTGCTTCAGCAGCACTTTTCTTCAAATTAAAGAAGTAAATTAAAACTTCCCGCAAATGCTGTTTTGTTGGCACGAAACTCGACATATTGAGAGCTCAAAAAAACTATGAATTTGACACTGCGACAAATTGACACATACTGAAAATTAAAGCTATAAGATGTAGCTTTGACATGAACATAGTCACAGTACTGCCTGATGCGTATAGCGTTAGTAACGCCATCTGTTATCAATCCCGCATTTTCAATTTGTACTCCTAATATATATATATATATATATATATATATATATATATATATATATATATATATATATATATATATATATATATATATATATATATATATATATATATATATATATATATATTTTTTTTTTTTTTATCGGTTTTTACATGCCATTATTGGCCCGTACCGTGTCAACAATCTGACTCCATCGGTTTCGATCACGAGCCAACTCTTCAAACCGTTGTAGGCAGTTTGAAGATGCCAGATCGCTCCCTACGCCGTGGAGCCATCGTCGCCGACAGCGACCTCTTCGCCTACCAAAAGGCGTTTCTCCCTTAAAGGTTCGCTGTATCATTCGGTTCGGATCAGCACGCAGAACGTGTCCGAGCCAGCGTACTCGCTGTCCTTTGATTTCATGCACGATATCAGGAATTTGCATTAAATTCCTGATCTCG
>OZ010736.1:93120970-93150970 GCA_963932295.1 Tipula lateralis
AAGACACATATAAGTTGAAATTTATCTCTACTAAGCTCAATATTCTATCTCCGGTTGAAGTTTCACCAATGCAGGAAATAATGCTTTAAGTAGTTGTTTCATATAGTAGTTCCGGAGTATTTCAGTTGACACGTGGGCACAAGGTTGCGCAATTTTCAACTCATTTTAATTTTTCGATTATGTAAAATATGTCATTATATGTCACCGATTTTTCTAGGGACAGTTTTTAAAGGTTGATTCTATCCGCAAATTGAATGAAATTACGATAGATCCAATATCTGAATGACAATAATATTTCATTCTCATCGATCTCCGCAGAAATATCGAAGTAAGCTCAAATAATTCTTTTTATGTTCTAAAATTAATTTGGTTCAAATGTTTTCGATGATCCTTCTCTTTACTCCTGCACATATGTACAAAACCGAAAAAAAACAACCATAATATTTGAAATAATAAAACAAATTTTTTTTCAAAGAATTTATAATCGCTTCAAGCTAAATTTTTAATAAATTCATGCTCATACTCCTGGATGTGTTATATATGAATCTTTTAAATAATTTTTTGTCAAACACATAGTACAATGATGTGTTCACATATTCAGCTAAATCGATATTCATTTTCCTCATACAATGAAAATTAATAAATAGAAAGTCTACGTACTCGTATATAGACTTATGTTGGATGTTGTATATGCTGAAAAATTCCTACAATGAAACAGTTTTAATTTTGTTTCTGAATTTTTACTCGTAAACATGGTTAGGCGACCATATGTGCGGTTGAAATGTGCACGCGGTTAAAACTGTCTTACCACATTTCATACAATGGAACCTCGATTATAAACTATATGCACAGTTCATTACATGTTGGAAAAGTTATGGTTGATAGCACTTGTTTAACATGTGGACGCTTGTGGCTTGAAGCAAAATATTTTATTTTTTATTAATAACAACAACGATGTCATTATTTTGGAGCATACATAATATTCACACCAAGATGAACAAAAATGATTATGTTGTTAAATAAAATTTATTAAATTATAATTTGGTGGAAAAATATAACGACATTAATTTTATGTGTTCACGTTTCATACAGCAACAATTAAATCATTAGAGTCCTTTTGTTTGTTAATCGTCGCATTGCATGACGTATTTTATGCTCTAGCATAGTAATTCTCAACATTTAATGTTTCATTTTCGTTGGATATCTTTTTGAAAATATCAACACTTTGTTACCTGTGCTTTTATATCAATTGTTTACACTTCGAAAATATGATTGAGGTTTAAAAACCAACCATAATGTATACCTACAGAACCGTTAGTATTTATTTGGAGAAAAATGTAATATTTGATAAGAACTCTCTTATTATATAAGAAAGACTGCTCTTTAAAATCAAAGAGCTATAGAAATTGCGGATTTTAATTAGAGAATCAACTAACAGTAGTTAGTTTTTATCTTTGCAAATTTTTTTGTGGCTCAATGCACTTCCCCAACTCTTTTGTGGTTCTTTTATTTATTTCCTTCTTTACGCCATTGTACAGCCAACTCGAGGCCTTTAGTACTGACATGAAGGAGGTGAGGTTCTGCTCTCCCACCAGTTCTGCTCTCCAATAAAGGGTTATAGACATGTTCATTCACACGAATGGCTCGAACAATCAAGATCGCTTTGATAATACAGAGCATCTAGTTTTCGTACTTTAAATTTAACTCATTTTTAGTTAAATGATAGGCGTAATTAGATTAGAAGTATGAAAACTAGTGCATGTATTTTTGGTGCTTCTATAATTATTGTCAATCAATAGAGTAGCTTCTTACTTTAATTTATAAGTTTACGTTTAAATTTACTTAAACATTTTGAATTTATAACAAATATTTCACAACTGTATCAATTCAACGACATATGGCATCAATGTGTCGTTTGAGCAAACAGCACACTTGGCTGTTATAATTGAGGAAGTTTATTCTACAATTATAAACTTAGTATAACATATTAATGTCGCCGGATGTAGCTTAATGGTTAAGAGGGTTTCTCATCACGCCGCGGTCTCGAGTTCGATTCCCGCCGTTGACCAAATTAACATGCAACCGGTAACATAAAAACGCGTTTGTGTGTAAAAACATTCGTTGGGCTGACCACCTACAATGTGCACCATTCGTTAACACTGATTCGTAAGGTCTCAGTTGAGACGCGGTAGAAGCCATAGATTATTTATAACATATTAATTTATAATTAAAAATTTATTATTTTTAAATTTGAGTTTCCACAGTATAAGTTGACCCAAACTATACATTTATTTAACTGGATGTTGGTGCATTAGGAAATAAACGTGATTTTGGAGTGTTTGTTAATAGCAAATTTGTTCAAGCCACCCACATTAGATTATTCCTTACCAACAAAATCTTCCGGTGCGAAATAAAACGGGTTGGGTATGTAATCTTGCAATACAAGGTAGCATATGCAGGCTACAAAGCTCAACTGATTTGACATCCCTGACTTTATTGTTTTCAAATTATTATTTACCTGTGTAATTATGTATTAAGGTTTAAAATATGCGTAATGCATGCTATTTGTGTATTTGTATTGTTCTCATACTTAGTAACTTAGACTATCGTAAAGATAATCAAAGGTACAGACAAAGGTGTTCATCGGGGAACACCATGGATTAGCGGACGAGGCTATTTTTTGTGTTTTATAAAAATAATAAAAGAAAAAAGTTAATAGTTAAAAGTCTAAATTATTTCTAATTAAGTATATTATAGTGATCACGAAAAAAATATGTATGTGTTTAAAAAAAATGTGTGATTAGATTTCCTTTAAAAAAATTATAGATTAGTTTTAAGAGTTTATATTTATAGGATATGTACCTAGCAGTGAGAAACAAAGGCATGGTTTTGGACTCACCACTTTATTATCATACATTTTTTGTTTTTTTTTGTTTATAATTTAGAGAAAAAAAGTCTAATGGGAATCTGCTCCAAACTGAGCGATATTTTACAAATTACAACTCACCACAAAAATTGTTACTACTTAATACAAAGACACAAATGGTAAGAGAAGTCCTTTAAAAAATGTCTAACTTTAATGCTTCATATAAATGATATTGTTAATACAATGCAGCAATCTAAAATGAAACAGCAATAACATATAAGAATGTCTTAATAATTTTCATTTATTCAATTTCAAACTTCTATTGAAAAATAATTTCAAATTAACCTTTCTCGCAGTAAAAAATTACACTGGAAAAAAATTAATTCCTTATTTCTGAATTTGAAATAATTATTTAAATTGACTGACAGAGATCCGAGGTTTACAGTGTACTGTTCACCGCCACAATTCGCAAATATTCGAATTGGGCCATCATTGAATAATATCTGCCAACGGCAGTTTCTATCCTCAAGTTTAAGTGATAGCTCCAACTGAAGTTTAGTTAAAAACTTCCATATATTTATTTTGATGCTGACAACCCACAAGTCTGCTTAAAGCATTATGCCAACCTTCAAAATTATTGTTTCTTCTGTTAAGCTTTCGTTCTATCGTAAAAATTAAAATTCGATTTTGGATGGCACCTGAATAAAAAAATTGGAATGCTACCCAGAATATTCCGCAACACACGTGGGTACAAGTCTTGTTGTAACATTTTTTTGGAATTCTACAGTTACTTCATATGTTGAGTTCAATCTTAAGATGAAAATGCTTATGACTTTAGTATTTGTTCCCGTAAATGATGTCTTTTTATTTGATGCGTTAAAAGCCTTTGGCGAAATACCATATAGTGCTGACAAAGTCGTAGTATACTTTGAGGAGTTTTATGTACATAGAAGTAATCGTCGGTATGCTTTTCACGCATAATTCGAAGTAAAATAATGCGGCAAAAAACAACAATAATCTTGAAGGTTGGCATAATGCATTTAGCAGACTTGTAGGTGGTCAACATCGAAAAATTTAGTTAGAACAATCAAAACATGAAATAAAACTTGAGCAAACAAATACTGAGAGTAAAATGTCACTCTCAAAAAAAAAGTCGCGACTTAAACTTGAGGATAAAAAGTGTCGTTGGCAGATATTATTCAATGATGGACAAATTCAAATATTTGCAAAATGTGTCGGTGAACAGTACACTGTAAACCTTGCAAGTTTTTCACAGTCAATTTCAATCATTTATTTTAAATTCAGTAATGATGAATTTATCTTTGACTAGTATAATTTTTTACTGCGGGAAACTATTTTTCAAAAGAAGTTTAAAATTATTAAGAGAGTGTTTATACGTTTAATTTAAGATACTGCCTTATGTTTGGATCTTGACGCTTTATACGTCTGGAATTCTCTATGTGTGTGGAGTATGTAACCAGTAACAGGCTATATTTTTGGAAACATTATATTAAATTTTTTTTTTTTTTAAATTTTCAAATTATATTCTTAAAATATATGGACATTGCAGTACTAGTTGATATTTTTACGGAAATCAATATATATATTAACAACATATTAATCATATACATTTTTAAACGGATTAATCACAGCATTTGTCTCAAAATTTGTTTAAAGTATGAAATAACTTAAACAAATCTTTTTGTGGTGAGTATAGTAATTTGTAAAATATCGCTCATTTTGGAAAATATTTCTGTAAAACTTAATGTTTTGCTGTTTTATATTTTAGTGTTGATGATGTAATTCTTGTTTTGTAGAAAGTCAAAACTATTTGAACCGAATTTTATTTTATTCTATGGTAGAATGTAATTGCATAATTATTATGGATCAATGTTTGCCATAACATTCTATTTTAATCTGATGATATCATTGAATGACCGCTAGATCGGAAAAATCAATTCCTTTTCATCAAGAAGATGCTACAGGAGTACTGTGTGACTCGTAGCGACTTATAAAATAATTTACTCGAAATTTCGACGAACTAATATTGTTCTGGTTTCGTGATGGTTGGTATTTGAGTCTGATGAAGCCAAAGAACTTGCAATCTCACTACTTTCAATGACACAGTTCAATGCACTCACTTGACAGTAACTCTATTACTGGAGCATATAAGACGGATGAAATTCTTGCATTTCTTAATATGTTTAAATAGTTAAAAGATCTTATACAAAATTAAGTATCGACATCCAGTAGTGATTCTCGGGTGATTGCGAGACTTTTAAAAGCAAAAAAGGTGAATCAAAGTAACCAACTAATAAATACACTTCACAAAAAATTAATCGGTTTTAATCAGATGGAAAATTCTATTACTGGAAATGACCACACGAAAAAATAAAGAAACACCATGTAAAGGAAACGGTAAAGCATAGTTGCGGATCCTTAATGGCCTGGGGATGCTTCACGTGGTGGAATATTTTCCCATTAGTAAGGATCAATGGCATTATGAGAAAAGAAGATTATCTAGAAATTTTGAAAGAAAACTTAGTGAACTTTCTAGATGATGGGCTTATCCGGAAAAGAAAATCGTTTTTCGGCAAGATGGAGATCCGAAGCGTACAGCTAATGTAATGAAAAATTGGCTAGATGGCCAAAAATTTCAAACTATGAATTGAAAAACAGGGCATCTATGGGCATTCGACAAACGTCGATTAAACGAGTATGGCGAGCCACCTACAAACGTAGACGAATTATGGTGCCGAGTTGCAACAGAATGAATAAAAATTCCTCCTGAATATGTCCAGGGACTTATCGAAAGTACACACAGATGAATAAAATCAGTTATTGAAAATAAAGGGTTTTGGACTAAATATTAAAAATATTTTTGAACCAACTGGTAAAAACGTGCAAATATGGATACATCATTATATTTAATGTTATTTGTGCGCAGTATATCTTTTAAATATATTGATTTATTGTTATTTTTTAATAAAATTTAATGAATAATATTACAAAGTAATAACCTTAACATATTTTTATTTTTTACATAATAAAAAAAGAACTATAGAAATAAAAATTTATAATATTTAAATCTATGTACCATTTTTGCTCTAATGTCAATCCATTTGGACGAAGACTCCAAATTATCGAGATCACCAACATCATCAATAAGAAGCCACGATAAAGAAAACGAAGAACTTCGTAAGCCATCAGACCAAATATGATATCTCAACCTAGTGTGGATCGCATGGAAAGCGAGAGTCAAGAAAACCTCTACAACGTCGCTAGAGAAAACGCTGGTTTAAAGAAATCACTAGAAAACTTAATGCAACTCAATAGTCAACTCTTTAAAGAGGTTCAACAGCTTAAAGAAAAAATTGCTGTAATTAAAAGTGAGAAGAAACAAGTAAATGAAACCCAAAATGCTATAGTCGTATATGAAACAGATGACGATGAATTGGCAAATGAAACGAATTTTATACGCAAACAAATTGTTAAAACTAAACGCCAAAATAAAAAAGGGAAAGCAGAATTCTCGCCTGAGGTGGAGCAATCAATACAAGGCGCAAGAAAACCACCAATAAACCAATCTGGTCAGCCATGCAAGGACTTAGTTTATCTACAGAAGAATGTACAACTCCAAACAGCTAGCACATCTAACGTGTCTCAACAAAGAGAAGCAGAGTTAAATGAACCAATGAAGAAAGAGATACCACCTCCACCCATTAATATTCTTAATGTTAGTGAGTACGAAACATTAAACAAATAGTAAAAATAGTTCCAAACGTCAAATATAAGGTCACTGACTCACTGCACTGAATAATAATGTTTAGAAAGTGAATGCAGTTGATCCAGAAACCTACAGAATGTTAGCAAATGCAATTAGTACTAAAAATCTCGAAACAAAGCAGAGCAACAAATCAAATTTATGGCCAGAGGACTACATCATACATGCCTAACTGATGAAATAATTGAGGAACTTAGTCAGAAAGGATTCAAAATCATAAATGCTGTGAACATTCTGAAGAAAAAGGTAACTAAAAACTCAAACGATGAAAGAGTTACAACCAAAATTGGCCTACCCCTATTCATGCTAACATTTAACAACACCGAGAGCATTGATAAGATATGTGGAATCAAAGCAATCCTGAACATAAAAGTCAAAACTGAGACATTAAAAAAGAACAGCAATAGAATTCCACAATGCCACAACTGTCAGGCATATAACCATACTCGAAAATACTGCAATAGGGAGCCTAGATGTGTAAAGTGCGCTGGAAAATATCCATCAAAAGAATGCAACAAAAGTAGAAGCGAACCAGCGAAATGTATACACTGTGGGAATCACCACCCAGCAAATTATAGAGGCCGTGAAGATGCCAAACAGCTTCAAAGAATGAGAAATAGTTAAAGAAATCCAACAGAGAACATCAGAACTCTTAGTTCTCAACCTAGGACGCCATCCTATCCAAACTAAATCCCTCTTAATAGCGCGAAAGTTAGAGAAGGCACGACATATGCCCAAATGGCTAGCCAAAAGGAAAATGTCAAGAAAGCACCCAGTCAGGAAAATCATGTCCTGCAGGTAATACTGCAGATGTTAACCACTATTAAGTCTCATCTGGCGACGCAAGATCAACGACTAGAATCTATGAGTGAGATACTAAATCAACAAAAAAAAGATTGGGAACATTGGAAAATACATCGATGAACCAAACTAAAAAAATTACAGAAGCGACAGTTAAAACTACAGAGGTTATAAACTACCTTAATTCTAATCCATAAAAATTAAACAAGAAAAAATAATAACACACTATTTAAGAATTGATACCTGGAATGCAAATGGTCTTGCGCAACGAATTTCAGAATAAGAAATTTTCTTAAACAAAAAAAACATTGATATATGCCTAATCTCAGAAAGTCACTGTACTATAATCTCGTATTTCTGAACTCGTGGATACCAGTGCTATCAAGCTCTTCATCCAGCAGAAAGAGCTAGAGGCGGAAGAGCAATCTTCATCAAGGAAAATATTAAACATCAAGAAGAACTAAAATAGAGGAAGAAGCTATGCAAATAGCAACTGTTTCTATTGAAACCAAAAACTACAAGAGCTATACTATATCAGCAATTCACCCAGATATAACCCACAAAAAGGAAGACTACATCAAACATTTTAAATCGCTTGGTAAAAATTTCATTATTGGAGGCGATTTTAATGCAAAAAATATATTTTGGGGATCAAATCGAACTACTCCCAAAGGAAAAGAGCTATTTGAAGCAGGCAGAATATGAAAATGTGAGTTCCACTCCAGTAGGAAGCCAACCTACTGGCCTACGGACGTAAATAAAATTCCTGATCTTCTAGAATTCTATATATCAAGAGGTATCTCCGAAAATTACTCAGTAGTTGAAAATGAAGAAGGACTATGATCGGATCACTCTTCAGTCTTAATGACAATAAGTTCCACGGCAATAAGGAAAGCAAGCCCTCCAAGACTAACAAATAACAAAACAAACGAAATACTTGCGCCAGCTAGTCGCAGAAAGCGTCAATCTACAGGTGCGAATCTCGAACGATTATATGATAGAAGAAGAGCTGGAAAATCTCATTAAAAGTATACAAAAAGCGGCATGGGAAAGTACCCCCATCCAGCATGGTATATTACAGAAAAGTATAAGCTACCCAGTTGAAGTAAGAGACTTGGTTAACGAAAAATGCCGAGCTCGCAAGACTTGGCAGAGAACGAGAGTTCCTGAAGATAAAACAATCCTAAATAATCTGTGCAACAAACTTAAACTGCTTATAAAAGAGATCAAGAATGAGTTAGTAGCTTGCTTTCTAAGTAGCCTGACAGGTAAATCTGACACGGGCTATTCGTTGTGGAACGCCAGTAAAAGTCTGAAAAGACCTAAAATGCAAGTGCCACCCATAAAAAAAGTTGATGGAACCTGGGCTCGCAGCGATAAACAAAAAGCTGATCTGTTTGCCGAACACCTAGAAATTACCTTCAAACCACCAACAGGGCAGGTAGAGAATGAATATTTAACACCAGTCAACAAAATAGACGAGGTACTTCTCCACTGTGAAAGAAATCAAACAAGAAGTAAAAAATCTTAAAAATAAAAAAACACCTGGTTACGACCTGATAACAGCAAAAATAATCAAAGCACTACCAGAAAAATCACTACGGAAGCTACAGCTCATAATCAATGCTGTCTTTAGACAAAGTTATGTTCCGAGACAGTGGAAAACTTAAGCCAATTATAGAGACTAGAAAACTTATACTACCACATCAATTTGGGTTTCAAGGAGGCCACTCAACAATAGAACAGGTACATAGAATTACTGGTGATGATTAGTACCATGGTCTGGAATTTAAGCTTCAACGAGATCTACCAAAACAACATTTTGAATTGCTTTAGTCATACATAAATGACCGTTATTTTCGAGCGAGACAAGAAGTGGAGTACTCAAAACTAAAGAAAATATTGGCAGGGGTTCCACAAGGTAGTGTGCTTGGCCCTGTTTTATACCTTATTTATACAAATGATTTACCAAATATAGCAGAAGCCAGAATAGGGACTTTTGCTGATGACACTGCTATTATGACCACTGATATTAGTATTTTCGAGTCAACACGGAAACTAAAAAATGCTGTTAATACAGTAAACACTTGGACAAAAGCTTGGAGAATAATGCTAAACGAATCAAAATCAACACACATCAATTTCACCAACAAGAATGTGGAATACATCCCGATTAGACTGAATTATCAACAAATTCCGTACTCTGATAATGCGAAATACCTTGGCATAACACTAGACACTAAGCTTAGGTGAAAAGCGCATGTTAAAAAGAAAAGACAAGAATTGAATTTTAAATTCAGAAAAATGCAGTGGCTTATTAGAAGAAACTCTGAGCTGACAACGCAAAACAAACTACTATTATATAAACAAATCCTTAAACCTATCTGGACATACGGCATTCAACTTTGGAGCTATGCAAAGAAAACTACAGTTAAGATCATTCAAACATTTCAAAACAAAGTACTACGCAACATTGTCAATGCTCCATGGTATATAAGAAATGACAACCGCCATCGAGAACTTAACATGGAATACGTCAGTGATGAAATATTTAAGTTTGCAAGGAGTCATGTACTGCAAATGCAGCAACATGACAACGAGGAGCTGCGGAACCTACTGGATCACACCAATGGACCAAAGTGCCTAAAAAGAACAAAGCCTTTAGAATTAGTGGTTCCCTAAACTACTGAAATCAAAGGACTGGACGAAATGGGACGAACCGATTTATTTCATCCCATAAGATGATACACTGCTTAAAAATACAAAACATTTACTAGATAATCACTGAGATTAGTTGTAATATTATACAGAAATACAAATTTGTTAAACAAAAAAAATAATAATAATAATTTTTGCTCGCCACTGTATTTGTGAGTGAAATGACGGAAATGTAGTTGCAATATTTCGAAGTTAAGAAAAGATTATCTAATGTTTTGGCATTTAATTCTGCTGTTCGATTATTATAAGAAATACTTATGGAATATAAGAAATACTTCGTCCTCCTGGAACAGCAACTGTATTTTATTTTCGTTGGTCCCAGAGTTAATGAGATAATAGCCAAACTTCTGATCTCTTGTAAAGACTAAAACATTATGTTTTTAGTAGAGGTAACCATATGTTGATAGTTTATGAGACCCTAAGATATTCAAGACATTGAACGACATTGCATTAGCAAAACTACCTGTACGTTTAAGATAAATTTGGCATCGACTAAATCTCACGCACCAATTCCATTGAACGTTAATTCTCGCGAATATGGTGCTACCTATATATTTCCACTCTGTCTAAGTACACAACAGAAACTTGTTTACATAAAAGAAAACATTAGAGAATTCTTTTTACCGATTTTCTTTTATTGATTGTGAATTGTAAGTAAATTCATTCAAATATGTACATTTAAGTATGTGTTTAGCAAAGTTGTCTTTTCAAGTCTCTTCGGAATAAATAAATATTTCCATAGCACTTCAACAAAATATTATATGTGTACCCCTACACTTAAACAGTAATATACCGTACCTTTTCACAGAAATCATTAAACGTACTCTGGTATTGTTGTCTACGTCAATATACGAAAAAGTATAATAATATTCGATTTCGATCTTGAGTACATCTTTCATATTAGTCTACCCTTCTATAATAAAAACCTTGTATGAAAACAACACACAATCAATTTTCTTAAAATACAAAACATCTGGATTATTATGTACCTTTAATAAACTTTCCAAAAGATATAAGTACATCTGTATTGATACACAATATTTTCAATACTTTGTAGAAAATTTTACATTTATGTATCTCCTCAAACACACACATGGCAATACTACAAATTAAATTTCAATTCAATTTTCTTTTTTATGTAATACGTATCTAGCACGAGTTAAGAGAACGAAAAGAAAACATAAAAACAAAAGAAAATTTTAAATTTACGTTTATCTAATTTTTTGTTACTGTGAAATACTATATTTAGTCGCCCACACAATCATCCTCCTACAAACAGTCGCAATATACCAAAAAAAAATTGAGGAAAATTTATATTAGCAGCTTCTTCTTTATCTAAAGTTGAAAATGAATTTCCATTCATCCCCACCACACACGATGAATTATTCCCACCATTTTATACCGAAAATGTTCATTTTATAACACAACGTTCATGTCGGATATTAAGAAGTTGCGCTACGATAAATACGAGTAGTATCTGAATAAGACTTTCGGCATATAAATGGTTAAGATTTGACCCAGCATTTAATAAAATTGCGTGTATTGTATAAGATCGTTCGACAAAAGAAAAAAGAGATTAACGACTGGAAACTTTTTTTTTCTCGTTTTCATTTTCGAGAATAAAACCCGAAATGAAAAATACGATTTTCGAAGTAAAAAATAAAAAACAAACCTTTTTCATTACAAAAAAAACAACGTTTTTTTGTTTTATATTTTTGATGACTTTTTATAGGTCAATCTTTTACCCTGGATCATGGGAAACAGTTTTTTTGTGTGTTTTTCACAATTTTCTCGAACTCGAGAACACGATAAGCATAAACCAAATAAAACCGAAATTTGGGAAATATCAAAGATAAATTATAATTATGTTTTTCATTTTGACGGACGGAAAAATTTTATGTTGAATTTTCGGAAAATTGTTAAATTTTTCAAAATACTCTAAACATCGGATTAATTCAAGTTTCATTAAAATTAAATTCATTTAAATATTTGCAGCATTTTCTTTTTATTTTTGTGTATAGTGTGGTTGAAAAGAACTGTGATTTTTGTTTACCGAGCTTTCTCCTTGTGTTAAATGAGACCATAGATTTGATGGTGGGTATTTATTTCTATGTGTGGGAAGTGAATCAAATCTTTATATGTTGTTGTTCTTGTGGTAAAATATACCCGTACCCAAAGATTTTTATTTCGATATATATTTCGTATACATATTATAACTTATATTGTGCCAACATTTTTGCTTTGGTTCTGTAGAAGGCGTAATCTCGAATATTGTGTACACGTACACGTCTTGTTTTTGTTGAAAATTAATTAAAGGTGATATGTTTGGTGCAGATTAATATAATATGTCTGGTGTCTTTTTCTTTTTGCTGTGTAAATTTGTTGAACGATTTTTTTTAGAAATTAATAGACATAGGCGCGTGTGGTTTATCATATCAGGTTGATTGTTGTTGTAATGAATGTGTAACATAAAACACTCAACAACGGTGGCATTTAGGAGACATTTTTTAGGTAAAAGGTTCAAATGTTAACATTAGATTATTCGTTAAATCAAAGATCTGTTTACGTATTATCATTAATAAACTTTTTTGAATAGTTCAGAATATAATCATGATAGAGAATGTAATATGGCATATCAGATAATTTGGCTCTGGTTACACTAATGAAATTCTTTCTTTGAAAGAAACTCAATTTATTATTTTAGGTTGACGAAATGAGTCGGTTAACGCTTTAACAAAAGTAGGAAATTTACTTCTACAAAAAAAATTACTTCCATAACAAAGAAATCTTTTCGGACGAGACGCATTTCCATCTCGGTGGGTTTGTTAACCCATCTATTGCATATTACTGTTTGGTGGTCAACGGAATCAACTACCGTTAAAATCTCTTTTGAGGCCATATCTTGAAGTTATTGTTTTGGAGCACCTTTGATGATGGCACTAGCCAGATGGTGAACCATGCCACACATCGGACGTTACAATTTAAAACCTGCTTCAAAAATTCGTTGCATTATCAGTCGAAATGGTGGCGTGTGAGGTGCCGCGAAGGACAAGTGTTAGACGGACAATCCACAAACAATTGAGCATTTGAAAGGCAAAATTGAAGCAACCATTGCCGAAATATATCCGCACACAATCCAAAATGTGCTCAAAACTTGAATCGACCTCCAATTTGAATGAAATCATTTTCCAAAAATAAAGAGGAGGATTGTACGTATGTGAAGTTAGCCCGAAAACCATCCCGAAAATTAAAAAAAAAATTATGTGTCTTGGCAAAATCAAATATATACCAAAGTACGAAAAATAACACATAACAAACTAAAAATACAATCCATCCCGAAAAAAAAAATTTTCGGGATGGATTGCATTTTTGTTTGTTGTGTGTGTTTTTTAAGCGTTTAAAGACAGAACTCAACAGTGCTTAGAAATAAACCAAAGGCACAAAAAACGATCTATAAATAATAAAATATATGTACATATATTACATATTGTGGTATATAAACTAATTTAGTTGATATTTATCCATATAAATAAAACTCATACTTCCAGTTCTATATCTCTGTTCACAGAGGTTGACAGAAATATTGGCATATGCCAATTGCTGAACAAGACTATCAGTAATCATGATCCGAAACGCCATTACCATACGATGGGGATAGGGATCATTTCTGAACGATTTTCCGTCGAACGAGATTAATTCGAAGTATATTCATACTTCCAGCTCTGTATTTCTGTTCACAGAGGTTGACAGAAATATTGGCATATGCCAATTGCTTAACAAGACCATCAGTAATAATGATCCCCATCGTATGGTAATGGAGTTTCGGATCATGATTACTGATGGTCTTGTTAAACAATTGGCATATGCCAATATTTCTGTCAACCTCTGTGAACAGAAATACAGAACTGGAAGTATGAGTTTTATTTATATGGATAAATATCAACTAAATTAGTTTATATACCACAATATGTAATATATGTACATATATTTTATTATTTATAGATCGTTTTTTGTGTCTTTGGTTTATTTCTTAGCACTGTTGAGTTCTGTCTCTAAACGCTTAAAAAACACACAAAACAAACAAAAATGCAATCCATCCCGAAAATTTTTTTTTTCGGGATGGATTGTATTTTTAGTTTGTTATGTGTTATTTTTTGTGCTGAGGTATATAATTGATTTAGCCAAGACACATAATTTTTTTTTAAATTTTCGGGATGGTTTTCGGGCTAACTTCACATACGTGAGGATTGTACTTTCAAACATAAAACTAAATTTGGAAATATATCAAACTTTTATTGTTTTAATAAACTTTTTTAATCTGAACTTATATGGGACTCTCTTTATGTAGTAATGAAACCGGTACTTTATTTCACAATCCAAGTTTTTTTGTAAATTGGAGCAATAATACTTATGCTATGCGTAAGAACTACAAGCCATCAAAAAGAACTTTTTAAAATTTATTATTATTGTTTTGCGCGCATTTAACATTTCAGTTTCCAATAATCGTGACTCTTTTACCGACTTAATTTAATATTAAATTATTAAAAGGCGTCCGTCTTAAACTAACATTCAATTGAAAGACATATCCTTGTGCTTATACTATGGTATTTTGTTTTTTATAGACGTTTTCATTTCAATTTATTTAATTTTTTTTATCTCTAATCTGTTTTCGGGCTCAAGGCACTCCCTACTTGTTCGCGGTTCGCTTATTTACGTCCTTACTTTTACGTTCGCTTATTTACGTCCGGTACCTCCCGCTCCAACTGCCGCAGCTTTAACCACTGCACCTGGGCGGTCAAGTTATTTATTTATTATCTACTGAATGAATTCTTTTTGGATAAAAATTTTGAATTACAATCATAGGGTTTCAAATCAGATGTTTGATAAATTATATAAAATAAATAACAAAACATTAATAGTGGTTGTACATTGTTGGGTAGAAAAATAGCAGATTAGCTAATATTCTATTTTGTTCATATACCTCATTTTTGATCAGTTTTTAATGCTTATCGATCAGTTTTATCAGTGTTTATGCTTATCACTAGTTAATTTGTTATGACTTGACATGTGTATATTATATTCAACTCATATTTGTCTCGATAATTGTTTGTTCTCTCTAAAAAACGATTCTTTTGAAGCCCACATAACCCCAATGGATGTCTTACGATTAATAGTAGATACATTTTGCTCATTGACAATTTCAACGATAGTATTAAGGTAGCTAAGAGTAGTTTTTCTGCTAAGGGTAAGTGAGATCCTTCTCTTTCATCCAAGGAGTTTTTTTACGCAATTTAGGTTTCAGCAAATGTACGAAAAAAATTTACTTAGAGAAAAAAAATAAACTGTACTTAGTAGAATGTTTCATATTAAATACTGCTACTGTGTCATTAAATATCAGTAATGATATTAATCGTAATATGGTAAGCATAATGCTAGAGTTTATCAATAGTCAGTTTAGAAAGAATGTTTGTTTATCTTCTCCACATTTCCTCTATGGTGATTTTATTTGGTAAGTTGCTTTTTTTTTATATTTGTTATCTGTTTTGGGGTTCACAGCACTTCCAACTCGTTCGATTATTTATATGAATCTTACGCCTAGGTAAGATGTACGTAGAACGATCTGCACATTACAAAGCTGCACGCCAGTCTATAGTACTAACATAGAAGATGAATTGGCCAATAAGTTCTGCACTTACACTTTATAACCCACAACAGGGGGTTATAAATGTGTTAACTCTCACCAAAAATTGTAATTAGGGTTGAAAACTTTTTACCTTTTACATTCCGCCCCTAACGGAATTGTCAGTTGTACTTAATTCTAGTTAAACTAACTTTATAAGCTAGGGACGATAAAAACTAGCTAAACTGCATTTCAGAACCACCGAAAATTTTATTTTATTAAAAACTTCTCAAAACAAAAGAACTTAATTATTCAATCTAAACTTATAATATTTTTTATTGTGTAATTTCATATACATCAAGTCCGGTCGCATATGCCTGGCTAGGCCGGTTACGATCTGATGACGTCATTGAGTTGTTGTGTGATCGAAAAGATCAAATTCATCTCATCAGGTATATACGATCGGACTTGATGTATGTTGCATTTCGTTTCTATATATGTTGTGAAGCCTCACAACATATGAGATGGATTTGATCTTTTCGATCACACAACAACTCAATCACGTCACAGATCGAAACCGGCGAAATATTTTTTCCGATTATGTTTTGTTTTTACTTCACTACTGTGGCGTGACCGTCGTATTTGTGAACGCTACATTACCAAAATCATTCAAGAGAAAAATCTTATCGCGCTCTCATTATTTACAAGCTGATCGGAATGCAAAATTTTGACAGATTTTTGATCTCTATCGGTTCCATTTGGAAGTATTTTGAGAAATAATGTTTATTAGTTATTTATTGTTAAATAAATACTCTATCTTACAGTTTTTTAAGGTTTAGTATATGAGTGATATTAATGGATATTTCATTATTGCTTGTAATATCTATACAAGCAATAATGAAAGTTTTGATCATACAAAAAAATAGATCTTTTGAACTGATAAAGGATTAGAAATCATTCTTCAGTTACTCTGCATTCATTCGAGTTGGACTCAACCTAAACTACTTGTATAAATATATATTTTACCCATTTGGCTTGGCTGAGGCCCGTAAAATGGTCGAAATACATTTTTTCTCCAGTATTGTAACACATGACATTCTAACTTGTTGCCGTTAGTTTATCAAACATGTCAATTTTCATGTTATTTAGATTTGTAAAAATTAATGTCATTGTTATCAACCATTTATATAAACAGCAGCTTTAATGTTCAAATATTAGATTGCGAAAAAAAAACTTGTCGTAAAAGTTTTGTTATACTTTTTGTTTATTTAAAACTTCAAATCACTGTGGATTTTTCACTTTACTATACTGTAAAAAAATAGTAAAAATAGAGTAAGTTTTACACGTATGAGTGTTTATTTAAATATCGCTCTGTAAATATGTACACATTGTATAAAAATGTTGTTTTGACTTTTTAACCGAACAACAAACTTATTCTTGTGTACATTATATTGCAGCTATGGGCATTCCAGCAACATTCTGCTGTTATTTACAACGAAACAAACATATTTTATAAGTATGTATAATATTTATATAGAGGGTGACTCTAAACCTAGTGTCCTTAATGATGGATTATGTTTTTGACTCAAAAAAAAAACATCGATTATATATGTATTAACTAGCTGTATTTGAAGAATAAAAAGCAAAACCAACAGCTGTTTGAAATGTTTTCTATAAGCTTATCCATGCTTCCATCCTCTTTAATATGAAGGAATACGGGTGACATTTGATTGGTCTATCATGATCTAGTTCTATCTAATGACAAAGTTTTGATAAATGTATCACTGCGCATTGTGGAACTATCAGTCGTATATAAATTAAGACTATCACTGATTCTGTTATACTAAGGGTTATAATATATTATGGAAAATGTTTCAGCTATTCCAGAACTGTGACTGCTTAACTGCGGTTATAAAAATTTGAATCATTGCTTAATTGCATATAGTTTGTGCTATAGAATATGTTGTCTAAGAAGTCCGTGTTGTTTATATATGTTACTGTTATTTCATCATTTTCCTTCACAAAAAATACTACCGTATTTACTTGCTTCTAAATTGCCTAAGAGTAAAAAACGAAAATACGATATATAATATAATTATATATCGTATAGCTATATAATTTGCCAATGAAAAAGGCAAACATGCAGCTTCTTGGTACTTTGGCGACAACGAACTTAATATACGTGTATGGCAACGTCTAGAAAAATTATAAAAGTCCTAAAAATCGATATTACATACGTTTTTTTTCAAAGAGGTCGTGACCCTCTATTCATTAAGGACCAACGAAAAAATGTAGATATTGCAATAATGCAAAAAGAGCATTAAGCTTTCAGGAATTTCAGCAGCTTCGAAGCAAGTTGGGGATGGTATGTTAGAGATAAGACGAAATGTTTTATTTCTAAGACAACAAACACTTGCCAAAGACTGGTTGACTGCCCCATTAGTTAAAAGAACTTATTGTTTCAACCAATGAAGAACACAAATAGGTTCTTATGAGACAGGAATTTTCAAATGCTATGCTGTCTGACTGATGAATCGAAGCTCTCTTCATTTAAAAGATCTGAAAAGCAAAAACTGCCGAAATAGTAACTTCCATCAGACGTTATTGCCCATATACAACATGAGGGATAGATGAATGAAAGTCTTAACATTAATTTGTACAAGCCGTGTGAGTAGACAAAGCGAAGTGGTTGTTCGATGAAAAAATGGATTACTTTCTACGCACGCATTTAAGGGAAACTATACTAATACTATTACACAGTAAATCTATGCATCCAAAACTAACTGTGTTCGAATCTAACCGAGGAAAATGCATTATGTTTATGAAACAGTTTATTCCGGAGAGTGAGTGATGCCATCTCTTCAAAGTCTCCAGCGATAATGATAATTTCGTTTTGTGAAGTATGTGTCTTTCAGACTAACTCAAATAAATTCGCAAATACATTATCATCACGCCACAATCTCAATCAATTAATAAAAATCGATATTTCTAGTTAAGTTCTTGTAATTCACTAGCAATTTCATGTCACGGACTTTTAGCAGTGATATATACGAATCGAATAGCATATACCTTTTTGATCACACAGTCATTCAATGTCGTCATCATCAGATTGAAACCGGCCTAGTGCATTACAACATACATACAAGCAACAACTCGAATTAACGTACTCTCTCATTTAGAATACTATTCAAAATTATAAAAAAGCTATACTACGCCGCTTTACAAGTGATAAATCAGATGAGGAAAGAAATAACACTTATGCAACGAGCGAATCAACAGCATCAGGAGAATATACCGAATGAATAAAAACCAGTTGTTGGGAATACTACTACAGTGGCCGCATGGAAGCATCTCGAATTTATACCACACCGAAATTTTCGCACCACTACATTGGCTGTTGCGAGTAAAATAAGAAATATCGACAACCTCACTGATTTTTTATATAAGCAGAGCTAAATCGCCGTATCAGATAAGTTGTGGTTTTAACCAGTGAAGGGTTCAAACGTGAAGTGAAAACTAGTGACATATCCAAAAGCTCCTCCCCCACCAGTGGCAAATCTTTCCAATTTATTGAGCGAATTGAATTAAGTGAACTCAGGTCGTTTTTAATTTTGATCCACGTCGGAATCTTCAATAATCGGGATACGAACCGTGCAAAATCGTAAAAATATGTTGTTAATGTAGTTTTTCAAAAAATGTGCATTTTTCAAAAAGACTACTATATCAAATTAAAGTCAAGGGAAAAATTGGAATAAAACTGGAAATGAAGCCGAAATAAAAATATGAAATAATTTTTCAATTTCATTTCGAATATATAAGCAAATAATAATTTTCATTGTTCAATTCATTTTTGATCCTAACATCCAATGTTACAGTTTTAACCATTACGTTTAGCGACACTCTGTGTATATTTAGTGTTTAAGGAAATGTCTATTAATATAGTTACACAGACGGTGTTTTTGTTATTGAAACGTTTACCTCTGATATACATTTTTTATTAGATGTGATCTTCAAATTACAAGCAAAAAACAAAACATAGTTTTATAACAAAATAAGCGAAGTGTTTTGTGTACATAAGTTTCATAACTGATAACATATTTTTTAATCAAAATTCATACATAATGTTGAAATTTATGTTGTTATTTCGTAGATAAACGAACGATATGTTGATTGGTAAACTTTGGCTCTATCTCGTAAACACAACCTATATAGAAAACCATGAAAAAGAACGATAGCTATCACATATAGTTTTAATATATTGAAACTTTCAAAACTTTACGTACAACTTTATGTAACACATTCATATAACTCAAAGATTTTCAATTATATTCTAGAACACAACCTACATACAGAACTTTTGCACAAAAACGAAAACTTTTCGTTTAGATTTTATTTTTTGTGTTATCGTAATTATTTAGTTTTCTAACAAACTAATAGTGTTTTGTGGTCAAAAAAATTTATCAACATAAGAGAAAAAAAATTAATAAAAACACAACATTGTACTACTAAACCGATATATATTCAAAAAGTTTTCACCAAATCAAAACATCTCCCACATACAATTCATCCCTCGTATATCATGCTATGAAATTCGATACATACAAATTTATGAATGTGGATTCAACTATAAATATGATGTGTGTACTGTAGTGAAAATCAAAATTAAATAAATTAGACAAAATGTGGCCACCATGCTGTGGAAATTGATAAATGTATGGGAAAATATAATTTTATATTAGTCAAGATCTCCAACCCTTATGATAGATTTGTATGGCTGAATAATAGAACCGGATATTGAATTAAAATCAGTTATGTATTTTGATTCTAACGGATATCCCAATATTTCCTGTTGCAGCTATTGATATATAGACTTACAAATCATGTTAAAAGGTAACATCTTTTAATTAAGTTTTTTTTTTCTTCACAATACTTGCTGTTTTATATTTTAGAAAGATTCGGTTAGGTTGTAGTGTCTGCATATGCACACTTAGATCGGTACCGGTTTATTTTAAAACCAAATATGCCACTCCTGGATTGTAAATATTCTAATGACAATATTTATACTTTAAAATTAGTTTTTATCAAACTCCAAGTCACTTAAGTTAGTCCGAACCCGATACATCACTTCGATCACAATCTTTTGAGGAGAACAATCCTTCGAATGGTTGCCTAATCTGGCCGTATATGCCACTACTGAGATAAATCTCTGGCTATATAGGATTTCCAGTTTCGACATAACACACATGTAAATTTTAAAGGGTTGGATATTCATCAAAAATACTATATTTTATACTCGTGATTTGGACCTAGTGTAATCTCGCCATTCAATCTGGCTAACTTCAGCGATTTGAAACTTTACTTCTGTGTGAAGTACTGTAACGGACGCTAGGTCTTTGACATCTATTTAACGCCTCATGGTTGTGACCTCCGTTATCATAAAAATATTTAGTAATATTTAGGGTTGCAAATTAATACGTGGTCATTCCCGAGTTCAGAGAATTGAGAGGTAATAATGGTCGTGGGTGTTGTATTAATTTAAAGGCAACCGCATATATGACCACATAAAAACAATAAGACTGAATACTCTGCTATACATACTTACCTAGCCTCTCACTATTCACGGTGATAATATTTACACTCTAATGTTGCTTATTATAAAGTTCGTTTTAATTACAATTAGAATGTTAATTAAAATATTTATTTTGTTTATTTAAGAAGGGAGAAAAAAAAATTAATACAATAAGGCAAGTAAATATCACATTAAGTTAAATATTTGATTTTAGATCCGATTTTGCACATGAAAATTTATTACCTGTTGACCTTGTGGTGAGGTGATCCGATGAAAGCGCTTCCAACGAACAAACCTGCCAAAAGTAGTTTTATACGCTAGATAATTAAAATAGAAGGCGATTAGTTAATGTGATATACATATATATATATATATATATATATATATATATATATATATATATATATATATATATATATATATATATATATATATATACAAAGGTATAGTTTAATTTATAATTATATATAAAAAAATAAAATATAAATATAATAAAAGAAATAATAATTAGAAAACAAAATGTGACACACTCCAGGCAGATACTGTTGCTGATGTCCACGTGCTCAAATCAGTTGTCCTTGGTTTGGTGATGTTCACCACTAATAGTACCGGTTGGTACACCGCTTTTTGTTGTATCTTTCTACAACGTGGTAAAATTGACCTTGCAGGCACGTTCTCGAGGCCACCAATAATCACTATCGATTTTATAAGCGTGAATCTATAAATTACTCTACCAAGCATCAGAATTTGTTTATGTACTTGTAATAAGAAAAAACTGATATCCAACTTTTAAATTTTCCACCGCACTATCGATCAACTCCAATAATAATTCATACGAAGATTTTTTTTTTTATATATAATTTTTTTTTTTGGTTACCAATCTTAAATTGATTTGGTAATTAACATATTTTATCACGATCCACGATATTTTATAGAAATATATAAAAGTATAGCACAATTTTAGGCACGAACTTTAGGCACAATTATTAACACCAAAATTTTAATTTATCCAGAGGTCCAGATCTCACAGATTCGTTCTTTCTTTTTTTATTTTTACTGTTATATTTTATATGTATATATAACCAAAGCGATCCTAAAGCGATCGCTTTGATATAACTCACTTTGGGTTTTGGTATTTTTATTTTTCTATGTCGTGCTTTTAAGCTATCTATTTTGCGACTCCCATCCAAATTTTTATTTTTGTCGATCTTCTTATCAAAAAAAATGTTAATGTCGGTAAAGAGGCGAAAATCCTACCACCAAAATACACATAGACAGTGCGGAAGTATATAAATATACTATACAAAATATTACACATTAAAATGTGTAAGAATGTAAGTATATGTACAGTACACCAACAAAATAGAAATATCGTAACAATCAGGGAGTGTTACAGTACCCATTTCTTGCCATAGAAGACCCCTTTACAAATGTTCTTTCAGATATCAGATGCAGATTTTACCGTCTCAAAAAGGTTCGTTAGAACTATAATTTTCACAAAAGTTCGTGACTAGATTGTAAAATTCTTTCCGCTTTTGGAAGTAAGACCACATTATTGACTTAATTCAATACTTATTTCTAAGAATATGTTGCAGCTGTAGATGCACTCCTAATGAGATTACCTCCACCCAAGGAAATAAAGTTTTCGAGTTGTGGTAAATTTCTACTGGTCGAGTTGTAGTAAATTTCTCCGATACATAAAGGCTGAGTTTCTTGAATAGACTGAGTTTCAATCTGTCTTTCCGAAGTGTGTTTCACTTTAAGATGTTTATCATCGAGTTTAATCAGGTTTTGACCTCTCCATGTATTATCACATATATTATGTAAAAAATCATATATATTTCGTACCATTAGTATGACATACGGAGTATTTTGTTGCAAACCGATTCGATAATACGTTTTGAACAATGCATGTGTTTGTTTTTAAATAACTGAAATTGTCGGTGAAGCATGTGCTATCTACTTATCTTCTTTATTATCGGTTGCAGTTCTCTACTATGTCAGGTTAAGTACCTATATAATTACTTATTCCAGTTGGATTAGTTATCTCGCACTAAGTTACTAATCTGATATCAATCTTAATGTATATACGCTTATCTTATACGCAAACGTAGCTCATATATTCCATTGCAATTTACTCACGATTCAAATACAGCCTTTTACAAAAATGCAACCCAATGAAAAATTCGACCAACGATGGTTGATCAAATCTAAACTTTCGACTAATTTATAATTTATATCATAAAAGCGGAAAGGTTTTTGGTTTTTTATTGATAACACATCCCACTTTAATAGATGCCGATCTTTACTTTTGTGTCCGGGTATATAAAGGAGATTTGCTTATATAATTTTCAAATAATGAAATTAGCAACTCGATTATTTTTATATTTACGAATACCTTCAAAAATACCCTGGTAATTGGCAAAAAATTACTCAAAGTCAAGGTAAACATGTCTAAGCCAAATGGCAAAATTTAAACGGGGATTTTCATAATGCCATTTATTTCAATATACATATATAAATTGCCGTAATATTCTGTATCGACTTGATGGGTGTGATTTATATTTAATATATAATATTCCCGATTTATAAAATTCTTTTATAATTCCCGATATAACAAATTCTAGACAATAAATCTTATTACCTTATGTGATTTAGCTTAAAATATACATATATACACCATAATCCCGTTAACGAAAGATTATAGCTTAAAAGATTTACTAGAAACAGGAAAATTGAATTTCCATCATTCACCGTTTTTCATCTGATTTTTATATTCCAGATTTTAACTTATTCCTTTATATACATACCTGTATGTAACCGATGAATGCGCCACGTACATATTTAATTAAGCTCGTATATGAAAGATTGAGACAATTTATAATCCTAAAAACGAAGGTTTACACTCCGATATGTCCTTTTAATTAAGATAAATTCGGTTTGTTGCCGAAAGTAACCGCATTTGTTGTATAGACAATGTAAAAATATTTCTTTTTTTAATGAGTTAATAGAAAATGATTTTTCA
The DNA here is from genome assembly GCA_963932295.1 of Tipula lateralis. Lineage (NCBI taxonomy): Eukaryota > Metazoa > Arthropoda > Insecta > Diptera > Tipulidae > Tipula > Tipula lateralis. The sequence goes on from OZ010736.1 coordinate 93,145,354, forward strand.
GTGTTTTCCCTTTTCCACCATTTCTTTTGTAAAATTAAAACTAAAACTCTTTAACTTATTTTTTTACTTTTACGATAGTAAACCCTTATCATTCATTTAACATATCTTGTAGACAGGTAATTTTCTCATCATTTTCAATATTTTCATTCATTTGGTTTGTTTATATATTTTCCTTGTCCTTAAAACTGTGCCATGGTTAAAAAAGTATTTTTCTTGTTATCATCTGGTTATTGTTGTTGCTTGTTTTTGTTTGGTAGATATTTTCATTCAGGAAATCATGAAGGATATAAAAAGAAAACACCCAAAAAGGACAAGAAAAACCGATTAATTTATTATTTTGTCTAAAAATACAGAAAACATGGTGTTTTAAGAGAAAGCCAATTGGAACTTATGCTGTTACTGGTTGGTTCCAAATTTAGAATTTCGCTTTGTTTTTATCAGCGGTTGACATTATGTTGTGGTATGGTAATATATGTGTTTTGGGATGATTGATATAGGTGGAGATGATGGCAGTCTATTTTAAATTTTTGGATAAATCTACTTTTTGGATCATAGAACAAATTTATTTGACTATGATCGTATTATTATTTTTTTTTAATGTGAAGAATACAAATTAGGTTTAACCACCCTAATATTACTTTCTCGTCGAAATCAATCGACCATGTGACATATAGATTTTATATTTTTCATTCAGTTTTAAAACGGAGCTCTTAATAGTACGATGGGTTTACAATTGTGCACTATGGTTTGGGGCCAAATATAATTTAAAGGCACAGGGAGTCATAAAATTTTCGAATCGTTCTTAAGCGGGATGAAATTTTCAAACCATTTCCACAAATTAGAAATTCGTCGTTTCCTATACTGCCTAAACTATTTTTTAGTAAAATTCTTAAATGATAAATTTTTTTATGTTATATTAAATTATAACTTATTCTTTATTATTGAACACTTTTTAAAATCTGGATTACATACAAAACAATAAATAAATTTAAAAATTGGTTCAATTATTTAAAACGTGCGTCTTGCTCAATAGCATAAGTAAATATTTCATCTTCTCCTGGAACATTAACCTCCTACCTTCCTGTTATCAATTATATCCTCAAAACAGTTAAGCGATTGAGAATCTCTCCAGTCCAATCCTAAATGTTTTGTAATCAATTTAAATCATCATTGTTAAATTTAAATTTTTTCACTGTTCCTTCCAAGAAAGGAACCGCACTTGTATTTATAAATCGTATAAATCAATTATTCTAAATCCTATAATTAGCATTTTTCTAAATATTATTATTTTTCCAATATAAAATATGTTTTTTGCTCAAAGCCTATTTAAAAAGCCGACTGCTGAGTGGCTCAAATGAAAGGTTGAGTGATGATTTCCAATTTTATTGTGATTAGAGTATTTGTTAGACAAAATCTTGAACTCAAAATGTGATGTGTGTGCATGGTTTTGATTTTTTCAGTAAACAATTTAAGAGACATAATGCATAATGGAGACCATTTTATGGTTGCTGCAAAGCTACGATGGAAATTTTCGCACAAGTCAAGGAGGACAGGAGAATATACAACGCGATTCTCCTGTGAAGGTCTGATAAATGAAGAAACGCAACGAAAATACCAAGATCTTGTCAGCAATAGCATTTTACGATCCAATTACCAATCTGATGATGTGAACAGTGTCTGGGAAGTATTGAAAACCTCGGTTGTCGATGCCGCCCAACACACTCTCGGTATAGTGAAAACTAAGCCCAAAAATGATTGGTTTTATGAGGAGTGTCGTCTTGCTGTTGAGCAACGTAATAAAGCCCACAATGAAGCGCAGACTCGGTTTACAATTGCAAGGAAAAACAAGGCAGTTCTTGCTAGGAGGACAGCTAAACGCATTTGTAGACAGAAGAAGCGCGAATGGTGGAAGGCCAAGGTCTTAAGAGTACAACAACTCAGCAATGAGCACAATTCGCGTGGTTTCTTTAAAGGAATCACCGAATTGCACCATACCTTAAGATCTCGGTCAACTGCCATTCGAGACCAGGATGGAAACCTCTGTGTTAACGTCGATGCGGTACTCGATACATGGCGTGAACATTTTTCTGATCTACTTAATGTTCCACATGTATCACAAGCTGTATTTGAATACCCTCAAATACAGACCGCGGAGATGTTCATTGAGGATCCATCCTATGAGGAATTCACAATGGCCATGCAGAGATTAAAGAAAAATCGTTCACCAGGGGTTGATTGCATTAATTCAGAGCTCTTGACATTCGGAGGGCTAACTTTGTGGAACTGTCTTTTCGACCTTATTCTATTAGTATGGCGAAATGAAGTTATGCCTGACGAATGGAAAGTGGCCTCGTTATGCCCAATATTCAAAAAGGGTGATCGCATGAAATGCGAGAGTTATCGCGGTATAGCTCTCCTTTGCACAGCATATAAGTTACTGTCTTACATAATCTTGGGAAGAATTACTCCTTTAGCGGAGGAAATTGTCGGTGACTACCAAGGAGGATTCCGTCCAAATCGGTCAGTCACTGATCAAGTTTTTTCGCTGCGGACGATTCTTTCCAAGTACTACGAAACATCTCGCGATGTACACCAGGTATTCCTAGATTTCAAGCAAGCCTATGACTCGATCAATCAAGAGAGACTATGGTATGCGCTTGAATATTTAGGTATACCACATAAATATGTACATCTGTGTAAAATGACAGTAACGCAGTCACAATGCTGTGTCAAAGTTGAGAACAGGCTATCTAGAACTTTTGCAATCAATTCCGGTGTTCGACAAGGAGATGCGCTGTCCCCGATACTTTTTAATCTCATGTTGGAATACATCCTTCGTAAAAGTGCAACACCTCAGGACAATATCTTATTCCGACAATCCAATCAACTTCTTGCGTATGCAGATGATATCTGTGTGATTGGATTAAATGGCAACGGAGTGAAAGAGATACTTGATCCACTGGAACAGTTTTCAGCTTCCGTTGGTCTCAAAATCAATGAGTCCAAAACCAAATATCTGATCTCTGGTTTTCGAGACCAAGACGCAAGTCATTTCAGTAGTGGAAACCACACGTTTGAAGGAGTGATGAGATTCAAGTATCTTGGATCTCTTATTACTCACGATAATAGTGTGGGAGAGGATATCAAGGTTCGGATTGCCGCTGGCAATCGGGCTTTGTATCCTCTACGTCCACTGCTGAAATCAAAATATCTTGCAAATACGGATAAGCTGAAGCTGTACAGAGTGTTGATCAGACCCGTTGTCATGTATGGATGTGAGAGTTGGACCTTGACGGATGAGTACGAAAGATGGCTTCTAACATTCGAGAGAAGAATCATGCGTGTGATATATGGCCCAAAACGCGACGTTGATGGCACATACCGAGTTCTTTTCAATCACGAGATCAGGAATTTAATGCAAATTCCTGATATCGTGCATGAAATCAAAGGACAGCGAATACGCTGGCTCGGTCACGTTCTGCGTGCTGATCCGAAACGAATGATACAGCGATCTTTGGAGGGAGAACCGCCTTTCGGTAGGCGAAGAGGTCGCTGTCGGCGACGATGGCTCCACGGCGTAGAGAGCGATCTGGCAACTTCCAACTGCTTACAACAGTATGAAGAGCTGGCTCGTGATCGAAACTTTTGGAACCAGATTGTTGACACGGTACGGGCCAACAATGACCTGTAAAAAACCGGAAAAAAAAAAAAAAAAAAAAATGCCTAATGGAGGTAATAATTTTTAGCATGCTGTTTCCATATGTGTTTTACCTGCTTAATCCAAATTATAAGCATTAAATAAATATATAAATAACAGGTTTTATTTTGCTAATCACGTCGATGGCAAAAATTTTAATCCTTGAAATGACTCCTTAAGCAAACTAAGTCAGTTTTATGCCCCTATTATGAATCTCACGTGTCACCGATAGACGCGACGTCACTGAAATTGAAATTTTGGTATTATGACTGTCACGGTAAGCGAGTATTATGTTATTTGGCGTCAGATACAATTTGATGGCCACATCAAGTGAGATTTTCCTTGTCATATAAAAGTAAAACTATATTTAAATGTCAAATAAGTACAAGAGGAAACAAAAGGATAAAATCACCATTAAATTTTCAAATTAAAGTACATAAAGTTTCAAAAAAACGAGAATTATAATATCAAAATATTACTTAAGTGACGATACACGTCACGGAAACGAGTGAAGTTAGGTCACAATCATAAAAGGGGTATTAACTCAAATGAAGATCGATGCTGTTTTAGATTCCAACTTTGAGCTAAACGAAGAAATATACCATAGATCAATTTCACCAGCAATAATTTCGTTAATTCATTAAAAAAAACATATCGCCAATAAAAGTAATACGAAATTTTACGATTAAAGGAACAAAAAATGAAACCAAAAACTTATCATGAACGGTGTTGTCAGTTTCATTATTTTAAATAATTGTTTATATGTACATAAATGTGTAGGACAAATGCTTGCTATGAAACAAATATTTTCAATTCTAGCAAACCATGACTTGCTTTTATTTTTTTATTCAAGACTTTTCTTTTTCTATTTATCATTACTACACTTTATTTTTTTGGTAAACTGAAATTTTAAAAATATTTTTGGATAAGGTTCGGGGTTACAAACGATCTATTATAAAATTCATTAGAATAAAAATGGGATTTTAAAAATGATTTTCTTGTACAGGTGACTAAACTTATGTACAGTCAAATTGATTTTAAACCAATTATGACTAAATTTGAAATGTTCCGGTTACATAAAACTTGCGGAGAATCACTGAAATTATGATTGTTGAATCTACCGATAATCACTCAACGACTCAATAGTTACTTCCTATGTTTTAATCAATTAAAAATGTGTATAATCTATATAAAAGAATAAAAATTCATTTTAAACTTTTTAACTTTTTAAAAATTGAAATTGTTTTGAGGTTTGAGTGTGTTTTTTAAATAGTCACCTTTTCAAATAGACTATTTTAAATATTTTCTTGTTGGTACAAGAATGGAAAAAATATCTTTCAATGGTAAAATCCTGGAAAATGCAGACAAACATGAGCTAAATGACAATTATTTTTAAATAATTGCTTAAAAATTGACAGTAAAACAGACGATATCAGCAAATTCAGATGGTGGCGCTCAAAGAGTGCCGAAATTCTTAGATTTCTTAAAATTTTTATTTTATGAGGTTTCAGCTGTCGTAAGCTGGTTGTGTTTTTTGTATGCACCAGCGTAGTCTAACGTATCATGTTTTAAGAATATTATTTTCTGTACCATGCAGAATATTACATTCCTCTGGCATACACTCATCGTCAGGCTCGTCATTTATTAGAATGAACCTGTAATCTTCGTTAAAGATACTCCACTCCAATCTAGTTCTAACATTTCCCCGTCGTCGGCTATACAATTGGAAGACTCACTGTTAAATAATAAATTGATAACTATTATTTTAGCGAAATTAATCTATATTTTATGGCTGCTTGGTCAGTAATTGAACCATTTAGTATATATTCACTACTCTGTTACTGATATTCACTATTCATATTTATATATATATATATATATATATATATATATATATATAGATTATATATATATATATAT
>OZ010736.1:93153470-93180970 GCA_963932295.1 Tipula lateralis
TTCGTGAAGAGCCTGCAGTTTCGGATTTGAAGCTCGATGGTGATTTACAAACCATAACTACTAACTCGTCTCACCCGAAGCCCTCAAATAAAACGACCAATGCCACGAGTATTAAATAAATGTATATCTAAACATTGTTAAACATAAATAATAATTTTAATCTTTTCGTAGCATCAGTCAATAATGGGTTCCATCCGAAAATCGATTGGATTACAAACATACACCAACAATTTACTAAGACGGTTAGTCAATGACCAGAATGACATAACGAATTTTCTGAAACAATTAATTAATGCTATAAAAGAAAGATACGCAATACAAATACAATTGTTAGTGATGATGCTTCATTAATCAGGCTTAAAATAATAAATTAATGAATATTTATGAACAATGTTTTATTTATTAATTTTCATCACAAAAATCTTATCACAACACAAAATTACAGTTTATTTTCAAACGACTTGATTTATAAATGTCAAATTTGTAACGTTCGCGTTCCCAAATAAAAGAGTTGACTTGTATTTTGACACTATGATTCTGACTCAATTAAACCTTGTAATTAAACGCCGAGCTCTGTTCGGTTGTCACTAGCTCTGTTCTGTTGTTTAGAGACCTTCGGGGTGACTGTAAAAATTATTGGGTTGTGCTGTTAATATATAAGGTTGTTATACTTAGGAACTTGAAAAAATAGATGTAAATAGCACTAACCTGTTCTCCACTCGTACAGTTTCCAATCTTCTTTTACCACGTGTGTTCCTTGTACTATGGATGCCGCACAAGCACCGCGATTCGCTTGGCGACAACGCCTTGATCCACGTGGCTCTTGAACCCACTTTCACCTTGCGTGGTACTCTCTTATATCAAAATCCCCTGACAACGTGATTCAATACTGTTTCTCGTTTCCCTTTTATTTACTGGCACTGGTGGTTCACCACTGGTTTTTGTTTTCCTTTTATTTATTTGCACTGTTCACTTATTTTATTGATTTTGTAACTTTTATTTATTTCATTTCATTTGTACTTGTTCTTTTCTTATTTTCGATCCATTTCATCGATCGTATTTCTGTAACTTTCCAGTATCGCACTGTACATTGGGTAATAAGTTATCTTCTTCGCGTTTCTTCCGCCATCTACATTCTAGCACAAAATTCAGCTACGGTTGATTATCAAGATACAACCTACTTGGAGGTATATTTGACATTGGTCTGACGTATTCGCTGTTTGATTTGTGTTTTGTGCTATTTTGTGGTGATTTGTCATTTCGTGTTTTTGATTACAATGAATTTGTGTTTATGCAATGGGTTCGTAATAATTGTTCATTTATTGTGATTATTGTTTTCTGTGAATGTTTATTCTAAACGTCTCATATGTTATGTGTGTTCGGCCGACCAATGTACCTATATGTTCGTTCCATCCTCTATGTTCAATGTTACATGTATGTGGCTTGTCATGTTTCGTTCATCTTTGACAGGTTAGTGCCTAAGGAAAGGACATGGACCGAGGTATCTCCGGACAACAGGTATGTAGATTTTGTTTTCCCTACTTATGTTTGATTTTATTTATGTTTGATGTCTTTAATATTTCCATTTTTATTTCAGACCCTGTTTCAAATTGGCTTGCAATTTGTACACTTTGAAATTAAGAAACGACTTATATTACTACCATAAAAAATTACGACAAATGTTTTTCTAGAAAAACAATTAGCTAGTATATTGATTTATTTTAGCTAAAATTTGTACATAATCGCTCTATTGAACTTATAAATGTCCGATATTAAATCATTTTTTATTTTACTGAAATCTACAAACATTCTTAATAACTTAGGATAAATGTAAATATAGTTTGTTAGGGTTCATTGATCTGATAGGAATCTTAATCCTGGTCTTTTCATTTGTATATAGGCGAAACGGATAGTGATTCCAATTTTAAAAGATTTCATAAATTGTAGCTGATCTTGATATAAACATTGTGTATATTTTACAATATTTGATTTTGCAAATTTGAAATAATGTATTAAACATTTTGGTTAAGTATCAAATTAAATTTTTAAGTTTTTTCGATTTTTTGGCACAATTTATACAATCGACTTCTCTTCTACCAATCATCTAAATGCGCAGTTCACCGAATTTATTAATTATAAAATTACTTTAAAAAATTAACGACTGATAATAGTGGCTTATAAAAATTAATAATAAAACTATGAGAATAGAGAAATAGACGAATGATTGATTGATGGAAAGAAGGCAGAAAACTTCTTATGACTTAGGGAAGGAACACATGCCTCACGAAAATAATATGAAAGAAAGTTTAAAAGATTTAAAAATCCCAGCCATTGATGCTATAAAGCGATGGAAACACTATGTGTCCAATACATATTTAAAAATTTCAAAATAAGATAAAAGTGGAAGGCCGGCCGACAATCAAATCAAAAAGATGATTGGGTGATAAGGGCATTGGATTGTTTAAGATCACATCTACCGATGAGGTGATGAGCGAATTGGATATCGAGGTTGTACCACCGATTATTAAAAAAGCTAAACTTATACTTAGAACAAAACACCCATAATGGAGGATGTTAATACAAAATTTTTACCGGTTAAATGAGCGAAGAGAATTTCCTTGTTTAAGATTTTCTCACTCAACTAACTAAATTTGTATAAATACTGCGATTGATGGGTCAGTGAGGAAGTCGGATCAAAGTAAAGTAGTCCGACCAAAGTGGAAGAGTCAGATCAAAGGGTGAAATTATAAGTCAAATTATTTTTTATTGAATAAAATAATAAATTAAGCTTCTAAACTTTTTTTTGTTTATAAAAATGTTTAAAAAAACATACAACCGAGCAGAGTAATGTAATTCTAAATAACACCACAAACTAACATCTTTGTACTGGTGGTACAAGATCTACCGCCCGTCCCGAAAGAGGCAGGAGACGGTAGAGAATTACTGCTCTGTCTATCGGTAACGTTGTACTATCTCTAATACTTGCTTATCACCACACCTGTGGGAATAATACCTTCGACCAGTTTTAATTACGTTTTTTTGTTAACAATGGTGCGGCCCTAAGCAAATCACCTAACTACGGGAAATGATACCCCAAGTCAGTAGCATACGTAACGGGCATTCGTACCATGGATCCAAAATCCTCTCTGTTCCTTTTGATTATTTGGGTAAAAAAAAATGTTCGTTTCGCCTTCAATTAAATTCAAAAGTGCGGTATTTTAGATATGTACACGCTGACTCTTTTGTAGAATGGAACTCTATGTAGTAGAATAACTTGATTCAAATATTAAATATATTTGTGATACGATCAAACAAAACCAAAAATTAATAAAATTATTATCAAATAAAGAGTTCCATGTTTACTGAGACTACATGCCAGAGAGGACTTTGGAACAGGCAACTTTCTTCCTAAGTATAACGCACCAAAAAGTAGAAAAAAAATCATGTTAAGAGACAAATAGGAAAAATTGATATTGATGTTTAAAATTTTTATTTAATTTTGTTGAATTAAACCTTAAATTTACACTAAAATATTTATCAAATTATTTTATGAATTTTGTAATATTTTGTTGAATTTTGTTGTTTTCAAGCAGATTAGTATTTTGCAAATTTTATTAACACGTTTTAAATTCATCTCTAATCTCATCTGCTCTTTAACTAGATTTATTTCAGTCAAACTTGTGAACTGGTTGCATTCCGCTACTCTCGTCATTTCGCCATGTTCCTGGTCGACCAGTTTCTCTAATATAACTATCAGTTTATTTATTATTTATTCTGTAATTTTTATATCTCGAAGCCAGTTTTAAAGTACCACAGTTACCTCTATTATGGCCAATACTGTGGTTTTGCTTACAAAAATCGGTGGTATATAAATCTGCTATCTACTGGACAGAATCCCAAAATCATTTTCCACTTATCTACTGGTGCGAGATGATATAGTTAAAAGCGCCTATGTCTAGCGGAAGTAGTGAAGTGTTTCGATCAGGATAAGGTCGCAATAAATTTTGAAGCAAACGAAATGACTTATCTCCAAATAAATACATATGATTAACCCATGTTTTTTTAAGCTTTTCCAGAGGTAGCAAATCCAAATCTTCTACACCGTATGTAATGGATCATCCAAAATTACTTCGCTTGAATATGTTACTGTCGCCAATATGACCAGGTGTCCCAATATATCAATCAATATATCAATCAGATCGAGTTAAAACAGTTTTTTCATTGTATTTCATGCATCATTATTGCTCTATGTTGAATTTCCTGTACGATGTTGAATTTCCTGTTTGTATAGATGTTTTTATGTTTTTACAGCAGCTGGTTTAATTTTTAATATTTGTACTACCATTTGATAGACCACTGTGCACATCTGATCATTTTCCTTACATCATGTAGAGAGGTGAGATATTTCATGTTAACTTGTATGTGATTAATTTCATTTTCGGTCTGCCATTTGTATTTATTTATATCATTGTGTGGGAACTGACTACATCCTAGGAATAGATGATTGAGAACACAATAATCGGGTCAAACCATTATCACTTCGTGTTGCTGCCAACGAACATTTTCCTATTGTTGATATTATGCCCAACATTTTAGTATTGAAATAACATACTGGACCATTTTTACATCATTTCATTGTGTGCATGATATTGTGGCTTGAAGCTGCTCGTGGGATTCATCTTTCGTTATGTCGTTTGCATCTTCCGTAGGTGCATAGACTTGTACTATGGTAGTGTTTCTAAGTTTCGAATGAAATCGTTCTACTGTTATTCTGATACTGATCGGTTTTCATTCGAGTAGTGTTTAGTTTGATCGATGTTCGACAAGAAGATATGCTGAGATTATGTTGTAACACATAATTCGTAAAAGTGAACGATCTCAAGACAATATCTTATTCCGACAATCCAATCAACTTTTTGCGTGTGATTGGATTAAATGGCAACGGAATGACAGGGATACTTGATCCACTGGAACAGTGTTCAGCTTCAATATCTTGTCTCTGTTTTTCGAGACCAAGGCGCGAAATTGATTTCAGTAGTGGTAACCACACGCTTGAAGGCTAAGTGATATTCAAGTATCTTGAATCTCTCATTTCTCACGAGAATTGTGTGAGAGAGGATATTGCCAATATTTATATTCTCTACGTCTACTTCTGAAATCAAAACATATTGCAAAAACGGATAAACTGAAATTATACAGTGTTGATCAGACGTGTTGTCATGAATGTATGTGAGAGTTGGACCTTGACGAGTGAGTACGAAAGATGAATTCAAATATTAGAGAGAAATATGTCACAAGATCAGGAATCTAATGCCAATTCCTGATATCGTGGAGAGTTGCCTTTCGGTAGGCGGAAGAGATCGCTGTCGGCGAAGATAGCTCCACGTCGTAGAGAGAAATCTGGCTTCTAATTGTTTACAAAAGTATGAAAATCAGTTAAATAAATAAATGCTTAGTACACCTAACATCTCAATACTGTAGTGTTTCATTTTCTTCTCAACTTGTTCAACTCAGTTGCTAGGAGTGCTGGATAAAGCGGAGATTTCTTTTTTTGATTGTATTTCCGTTTTTTACTATGATGTTTTCAAATACTCACCCAAATGTGTACTTACCAAAACAAATGTTGTTTGACGTATTAGTAAAACTGTTGTCACTTTGTCTTTTATACCCACTTGACTTCCTAATTCTTACATTAAAGTTCAATTATTATACTAGGACTTTTTATTGTATTATTCACGAGAGAAATCAAAATATTAATTGAGTTTGTTAATGTTTACTGTAAATTTGACAAGTCGAAAAATATTATTACTATTTTTTCAGATGTAGAAACTTAACTAAAGATGATGTTAGATAACATCGAAATGCTTCCTGTGACAATGAATAATTATTTAACATGATATAGAACATGAACGTAGCAGTACACCTTATGATATCTTACCGACTCAAGGCTAGAAGGTTGCAATCTTTCCATCCTCAAGGCGTGAATACGAAAGAGACAATAATTATAGTTTGGGTATTGTATAGGTTTTCAAATTTGATGTATTATTTCATCCTACACATTTGATTTCTGTATATTCCTTGAAAAAAAGCGTATATCCTAATAAAAACCGTTTCTTCTAGTCTTATTTATTATTCCACCCGATTATAGCTACTGTCCACCCATTTTTATTTTATTCCTACGATTTTTACTTTAGTTATTTTTTATATATACATACGAGTACATGTATAACGACATCGATTTATTCCTTCAAGAAAAACAAAAATAAAATGAAATTACAAGAAAAAGATAAATCTCAAGTGATAACTAAGGCAAATAAATAAATAAATAAAATATTTTTTTTTATTCATCTGGGATTTCTTTGCTTTACTGTACCGAAAGTGTATTTCTAAATTCCTTTCCGTTTCGCTTTAATATTTGCGATGTCAATCTTTTTGAACTTTATTCGTGTGTGTATGTATAAACCTATACACCACACGTATACACACGAGCATGTACGTACTTACATAGTTAAGAAAAAATGTTATTCGGGTTCCTACATGCGAATGGATGATGTATTGATTGATAGAGAATATTGGCAAATAATAATTTCAAGATGTTCGAAATGATTTATTAGCGAATTTATTAACGATACAAAAACGCAACAAAAAAAGTCAAAAACCAGAAATGCTACATTAAACGGCGATCATAAACATTTGTTTCTCTCGGCTTAACATTGTGACCAATTATGGCATTTATTGGAATGTTGTGTGTATTTAGACACTTTTTATGGTCAATAATAACCTATTTTTTTCCATTTCATTCCAGGACTTTATCGCTCATGTACCTTCTGGTGGTGAACAAAAACGAAATAATCGTTTTATGTGAAAGATTTCCAACATTATATTACACATTTTCGAAAGGGAATCTGTGTAACAGCTTGGATCAACTTTATTTTTGTTGTTGTTGTGTATTGTTTTCTTACTGTGATGTGTTTGAAGAATTCATGTATAAAATATCCTCGGAAGCAAGGACGAGCATGCAGAGGTTGATAGAATTAAGCTAAATATACGGAACAATAAAGTTGAAATAGAATTGACAGCAAATATAATGAAGGATGCCTAGCGAAATGTAAAATTATTAAATTAAATTCGTATTTTGGGTTAGATTTTTTTTTATTCTTTTCGTTCAATAGCGATGTAAGATAAAGATAAGTTAAATATTCAGTCAGCTTTAATAATAAAAGAAGTTTTTTTTATTTCGAAGATACAACAAATTTTTGTTTGAGGGTGAATTATTTATTTAATGTATATTTATTATATATACATATATCTACGGTATATAGAGAATGAAAATTAGCAGGATTAGAAATGTTTTGATTATGAAAAATAAATCTTAATCAATCCTGATACCGTTACAAATTATTAAATGTTTTTAGTAAACATAAATTTATGTATGCGTATAGAAAATATGTGCATACCATCCCCATATATCAGGTTAGGATTTATGTGAAATGTTAAGATTTAAATACCAACGTAGATTTTATTACGCTTCAAGATGCTAATAAATTATCGTTGGCTACAAAATATAATTTTTGTATTGGTTATCAGATATCTAAGCATTATTAGTTGTAAGGTACGATTTTGAAGAGATAAATAAAAAACCAAGTGGTATGCTTTTAGTTAATAACTTTTGTTTAATAATAGCCGTGTTTCTTGACGCACAGTGATCCGGATCAGATCACATTTTCCATGCAAACCAAAGACACATTTTGATCCAAATTTCATTTTGGATCAAAATGTGTCTTTGGTTTGCATGGAAAGTGTGATCTGATCCGGATCACTGTGCGTCAAGAAACACGGCTAGTAATGTTATTATTGGTAAACTGTTATGCTGTATGAACGACGACTTTCCAGAAATATAACTTTAAATGTATTGTTAAATTTTCATTAAACGAATAGAACAGTCAGAAAATTTTAACCCAGTTACCAGTGGTTGTCGAAAAACCCAACTTAAATATATAAGGTAGCATGAATCTATGAGATTTTGGTTTAATCCCAACCTTACTGTGGCTGAGTGTAGGATCTCCTCGGATTCATACACTTAGGGTACCAGGAATAACTTACGTATTCACTTTACCTTTACTGTGAGATTGATAATTTTATCAAAACAATTGTATAGACAGCCAAATGCTGCTCGCACTTTCAATCTTCTCCTGGGGGACTGTTACGTAAAATTCGCGATATCGTTTCAGAAAGTGAATTTTGCTAGAATGAGAATTCGATATCGAAAAATCCGCTATTATGAAATTAAAACCACAAAACGAAATAGGATATTCCGAAAATCAAATGTCAAAATCCGGATTTTTTCTTGTGTTATCGAATTTATTATTTCGTAGTCAATTAAAACACACCTACAAAATAAAATTTAGCAACTTTCAGTGAATTGAAAAGCGCATTAATGCTTACTTCATGTTTACATTTGCCAAAATTCGATCAAAAACTTTCATATTAGGAAAATTCTCGGCGGATCGGATTTTTGATATCGGATTATTGATAGCCCCTTTAAATAACTGCCCCTAATGAGGTATTGAAAGCTTATAATATTAGTGTCAATTTGGCTAAAAACGAAGGATGAACTAAGAATTAAGCTTTACTTATCGGCATTTTTTATCGTACGAAAGCTTCTTCTGCCACCTTGTGTCATTCGATGACTCCGGAATCATTTTACTTACCATAAAAATATCGTAATATTTGACTGTTTTGTCAAACAGTGTTTATTTAGACAAACATCATGGATCTGATTCACAGATAGAAATTGGAACGAGTTAAAGAGTGATCAATGCAGCTTTCGACTCTGAATTGGGCAACACAGTTGAGGACAAATAGTTGAAGATGAGCTGGATGCAGAAACCTTCGCTTCAGATGAAGAATCTTGCGATTCCAATGAATTCATTAGGGTCTTTTCAAAAGTCTATCACCTTTAGGATGGTGATCGTATTCGATCAAATTAAATTCATCCCAATTTATTTGGAGCTCTCAACGGCTATCAACGCGAAAAAATGCTTTTGCAATATAAAATTTTTGATTATGCCAAAATGGGGCCAATTATCGGCGGCGAGTGCATTTAAGTTTGGGATCTATTTTCCCGATCACATTTCCTTTCGCGATGATACGATGATGTAAAATAAACTTTTAATTATTCAGATAATATTGTATACTTGTGAACTCTATAATTCTATCAATACTAACCTCCTTATAACGTAGTATTGCCTTGTTAGTTTGATTTAATCCAGCCTTCAATTGACGCCTTGAATTCATCTCCAGTGCCTAAAGCATAGTATAATATCAATTAATTATAAATAAATATTTATATATGTATAAGTTTGATTGATGTACATAAACCTCAACTTAACACACGAAAGCTTGAAGAAAATATATACTTTACTTGCATCAGCTATAGTGTTTGTTTTTTGTTCAATCGTTTTTACTGTTAATAATTTAAGAAAATATATCAAATATTTTTTTATGAATATTCAGGATGTTTATGACAACTGACAGACAACCAATTTTTTTATTTTTAATTTAATTTGTTTGTAAGAAAAAGACTTGAAATAAGTTACCTCGCCACCAGCATAGTTATTTGTATTGGTAAGTCCCCACACATAAGAAGACATATCCAAGAGCCTTGTGTACTTTAGTTCAGCTTTCTTTTTACATACTCATCATGGTGGCCCACGGGGCATTTTATTATAATGTGCTTACCATCTATAGCACCAACTGCTTTATTGAATACACAAGATCCAACACGATTGCCAAATTTCGCTCTTACTATAAGATATTGATCGAAAGAAATGTTTCAAGGAAGAATATGTGTTTTTTTAAGAAGATAAACATAAATTTCAGGACGCGGTGCACAGTTTCACAATCGAATGCGTGTGTTCTACGAAGAAGAAAAAATTGAAAAAATTGAATTTCGTCGATTACAACGCCATCTATCATGAATTGAATTTATAGTTTATCAAATCATACGTACTTTTAGTCGTAGAATCCGTATCTGCAAAAAAAAATATGGCTTCGTATCTTAGTTTAAAAGTTACCCCCGCCCCACCAACAAAGCGGGGGATTATTTTTTTTGCTCTAATGTGTTTCCCCCGCGGTATGATTAAATTTTGATTATGGACATTTTTTCTGTAGAGTGGCTATTTTTCAAGATATTTGATCGTCTCAGTTTAAAAGAAACACCCGGTATATGCAAGGAGCTTATCTAAATTCTTCCTTATACTACGTATATTTTGATAAACAAAATTAAAATTAATTGGTGTGATTATTGAAAATAACAATTATTTTAATGTAACCGTAAATGATAAAGGTGATTGATTCGCGTAACTTGAGGAAATTGTTAAAAACACGCTGACATTCGTCAAAATAAAAGTATTGGTATTGTAAACAGACCATTCCATTGTTAAAAATATTATTGTATAGCACAATATTTAAATAATTAATTGAAAATATAATGTAGTGTAATCTAGCGTTTAGATTATTATCCAAATGACATTTATAAGGTTTTAATACATTTCCAACGAAACCGCAAAACAATAAAAACAATCTTAATAGAATGATATAAAAATTATAATGAGCAGTGATTTTGTAAACAATAAAAGTGAAGATTGCCTGCTGATCGGTGTTGCGAGTGATGGAAAGATGGATCAGAAATATCCTCCTCAGGAATATATCTTTGTAGACGGGCGAGATCGTAAAATGTCCGAATATGATGAACCTCAGAATCAGGTAGGTTACGTAGCAAAATTTTGTTATTGACACACCTCAAGAACCGATATTTACATTTTGTTTTAATTTTTTTTGTTTTATTGTAGAGTTTACTTTGGAATGGGGCGAAGTGGTGAAACAGCATAACTCAAATTTTACCATAGGCGGCATCAATTTCATAAAGAAATAACAATTTGGGTTTCCGAAAACTTTGTAGGATATTATTTTTAATATTAATCGTTTTCAACGTAACAATAAAAGCATTATTGAATGCGTTTGTGATGTTTGTTTAGTGTTTCATTTTCTCAATTGAAGTGATGTCATCATTAGAGATTTTTTGACCAATTATACCAGTAATGTTGACAAAAAGTTCACTTACATCAGCAGTCTCATCATCACAATCCACACACAATGATGTTCTTGGAAATTCTTAATTGATTTGGGATATCTGCATTTGCCTCCAGCCAGGTTGATTTACTTTCGTAATCATCTAGTTTACGTTCCATATGAATCAATTTACTTTTCAAATCAACATTTTCATTAGTTAAGAGACTTACTCGTTTATTAAAAGCATCTATAGTATCGCTCATGTGCTGTAGTGATGTTTCAAAGACCGATAATTTAATTTTCATACTGTTGTGCGCATCCATTACGTCATGTAAAGTAGGATCTGTAGGAACTGCTGAGGATACCTACTCATTGTAATCGATGACTAACCTTCTCGATGAACGACGGCATGACTGGCATATCCATGAAGCAGAACCAGTATTGATATTTTTAACCAGTTCTTCTGAAGCACCAACACATTTTATATGGAAAACTTTTGCACATGCGCCACATTTAATTCCCGGAAAACGTTCAGGTGTTATATTTCTAGTACATAAAACACACAAAACAGGCATTTTCGACTGACAAATTTAACACAAAATACCAATTTAGCGCCAGAAAATTCTAAAAGTATCCGGAGTAATTTTTATTATTATTATTATTGTTATTATTATATTCAAGCTTCCCAAATAAACTTATTAAATTTTATAAATTATTTTTTATTATTATATTATATTATATTCAATTATTTTTGATTATTATATTCATTTAATATTTATAGTCAACCTTTCGCTTTGACGTTTCGAATAAGAATCAATATCTAGTTCATCGCAAGTGACGCCATAACTTGAGGATTTTAAAAAAATAAATAGGGAAGCCATGTTATTACTACATGTTGACAACACATAGAGAATAAAGATACCTCCGTAACTTTGAATTTTAAGTCAGAAGCCATGTCTCGTACTCATCCGTCAAGGTTAAATTTTTGATCCATACATAATAATACTCTTAACAATTTTAGCATATCCGCATTTGCAAGTTTTTATGATTTCAAAAGTGGACGTAGGGAAGATACTTAAATCTCATCACTCTATCGCAATTGATTTCTAAAAACCAGATATCAAATATTTGGTTTTCGAATCGTTGATTTTGAGACCATCGGAAGCTGAACACTGTTCTAATGAATCCAGTATCTTTTTCATCCTGTTGCCATTTAATCCAACCACACAGATATCATTTGCATATGCTAAAAGTTGATTGGATTGTCGGGAAAAGACAAGGTCTGAGATAAAAATGTAACGAGTACAGCGTTTCTTCTTTTCGACTACTCTAATTACAAAAGTTCTCGATAGTCTGTTCTCTTCTTTGCAACACCATTGTGACTGTGTTACTGTCATTTTACACAGATGTATGTATTTGTTAGGTTTCATACTATAATATAATATAATAAAAAAGAATGATCAATATAAACAATATATAGACATTTCCAGGTTTTAAGAAATAATGATTTATTTATATTGAGTTCGAGATGAATGAAATCATATAAAAATACTTACTTCAAGATGAAAACTACATAGTAGATGGATAGAATTTTTATAAAAAAATAAAATTACTTTACTCATCACGCCACATGTACCTATATATATATATGAACGTTCAATCATGTATACATATGGCTGACAATAAATACCCACTCAGAATAATACGTATATGTAACAGAAAAGGATATGTTTGCATGTACTCGTAGGAGAGGGATATTATGATAATCGTATAGTTCAAAGTATATAAAAAACTAACCCAAAAAATTCGAGGAGTTTTATAGAATATGGTCATGGTGTTGAATTCATCAAATTTTTTTGTGTTTTGGGATACGTATACACGACATACGTTCGTATGTATATATGATTATAGAGTTGTTTTATCATCTGAGGTTTCATAAAAAGCACGTACAGTTTCTGTGATATTTCAACCAAACGGTTGAATATTTAATGCATATCCTTTATTTTAGTGATTTGATTTTTAAATTTTGCAGACGATAATTGTAAATTTATACGTATAAAATCCTTTTTATAGTTACGTTCCTTTACATTTTTTCGTTAAGAGAATGAATCGATTTCAAAACTTCAGGAAAACTGTCTAACGCCTTAAATTTATGTTCAACACCTTATTTTCATTTCTACTCGTAAGTACCAAAAAAAAACTATACTTATATAGACGTAGGTATAGAATCGATATCGTTATACATTTATGTATAACAAGAGTTGCTATATGTCTTTTAACATATTTAGTACTCGGAAAAAAAACAAACTAAGAAATGGGTTAGAAAAATAAAAACCCAACTACGGTAATATTTTACTCAATTTAACACACACTGAGTTATATACTGATGTCTCTACATTTACTGAGTAACTCGCTCTTTAATTTAAAATTGGCATTAGGTAGTGATAGAATTCGTCTGGGTCTGACGTCAATAGTAATGATGTCAGGACAAACTCCTTAACGCCCAATGTAATTAATTATTTTGAATTGTTTTTTATGTTACGTGGTTTAATCTACGTCAGAAGATGCAGAGTTCCAACCGTAATAAGGTCGGGATGCAAAATGAAATCTTATGACAAAATATTTATGACGCTCTGTTGCGACACTAAACTCTGCCAATACATTTGTTTTGTCAGTACAGGGGGCTGGCATGAAATTATCAATCTCTGTTAGAAATTTGATTTATCAGTAATTAGATAAAACTGATAACAATATAAGATAGAATTGCTTGACTCCAAAATAGATAAAAACGTTATAAAATCAATATAGAAAATCAATATAGAAAATTGTACTCGTATTTTATGTAATACATATTGTCAATATGTAAGTTCCAGACTTCCAATATCATTATAAACACTATGTGTAGTGTTTTAATAAGTATTAATTTATTTTTATAAATTACAACTTTATACCGAAGGTTAGGTTGAGTGGCTGCTACCGCATACTTAGACCAACGACGGTATACCACATGATCTTCCTTCCTTATTACTTTTAGGAGAAACAGTTTGAGCTACTTATGTTGCGTGATAAATCTCGCTTCTTACAGTTTTCGAGATCAGAGAGGCAGTCCATTAAGAACTTACCCAAATATCCATGTCTTTTGTGTGCCTAAGCCAGGCATGAGCATGGGAAGTGGACTTCCATCTCTTCCTCATCCTCGACCATATAGCTACTGTAAAAGTGATTTGTTTTTAGTTCTAGCCTCCTAGCATGTTGTCTACGCAGGCAGTGTCCTGTGAGTATCTCCACGATCATTTTTAATTCACGTCTTCGCAGAGAGATCAATGTCTTGGAGCGTTCACCTTTCATTCTCGCCAACTTTGTCCTTTCCGATACGGCGATTACGGCCACCCGACTATCAGCCATATCTCATACTCCTGGAAATGTCTTTGTACACGACAGTCGGCGATAGTTGAGTTGCTTTGAAAGGAACTGGCAAATCTAGACTACATGAAACCAATTTTGTGCTTCGAGAAAAGATTCCGAGTTGAATGTATCCTTCTACAATCAGCATTTCTACAATTATGCTAATTCATTTCATGGTATGGCCTTTTGATTCCATTTCGAAAAAAAATATAAACTTTTGTACCATACAAAAATTCATGAGATATTTAGAAATATTTCCCAAAGCACAAACAAATGAACAGGTGTGAGTTTTTTTTAATTAAATAGAGCTCAATTAGGCAAACTGTTCCATAAATGTAACATGGAAATTATTAAAAAAAATATTAAACAATATTCAAAAAAGTGATAAAAATTAGAAACTGAGTAAACTTTAAAAGACCTGCTGATCTTTGATGAATGCTTCATTGATTTTTTACAGGAGAGACACCTGCCGAATTATAAGAAGGTCGGTGTGACTAACGATGGATCTAAAGTTTGAAAAACGATTTGGCATTTTCTGGTAGTTTTTAATGCTGTAATATGAAAATCTAGCTCATTGTTGAAATCGATGAAGTGTGGTTGGAAAACTGGTTCAGCCGTACTGGCCAAATTAAAATGTTAAATAACCATTTGCTGTTCTTATTATAAATCTAACTACACTTCTAGTCCGTTTTATTAAAAAGATATTTGGAGAAATATAATGCAAGTATACAAAAATATATAAATGAAAATAAATATGGCAAGCCAAATCCATATATAACCTAACAACATGGGTTAAACCGATACAATGCATCATGGCAGACTGTTTAATCCAGTAACAGAACATTTGTTTAACGTCAATATATGGAAAAACAATGATTAAAGGTTGGAAGATTTAAAAGAACTCTTGAATGCTAAACCACCTAAATACGAAAAGGGATCAAATATTTACAAAAGCGAAGCAAAGATGGCCCAAATCTTCAAACGAACCTTATAAGTTGGACCCAGATGACATAAAAAACAAAGAAAGTTCAAGAAAAAAGCCCAAACCATAAAGGTTGCCGGTTGGAGCTTTTTAAAAAAATTAAAGATGACAGAAATTATTCCAGAACTCAATGCTACTAGGGCCACTATTTGGGAATTTTTTTGGGAAGTTATGTCATATATTTATTATCGTTCCCCAAAATTTTAAAAATTTTTACCATACATTCCTATTCTATGAATTATACAGAGGAAGCGAGTCCATTTTTATTTTTTTATTTATTTTGCTGTGGCTTATATCACTTATATTTATTCTAAAAAATAAATTACATCGAAACAAACTAAACCTGCTTTTTAATAGAACTTGCAAAGATTAAAATTAATACCTAATTTCATGAAAGTGTCAGTGAAAGATAACTCTCCAGCAGCCCAATTCGCAAAACAAAAATGCAAAAAAACATGGATAACAAAAATCATCAAAGAGCTATACACAAAAATAAATAATTTAACATTAAAAACATATAATGCTCAACTTAAATTATCAAGCATATTCCATCGATATGATTATAAAAACATCAAAGAACAAATAAACAAATACACAACAAAAATAGTCGCTAGGAATAGATTCATCTTAAAATGCAAGCTGAAAAAACTAAAAATCGCCAACCAAAGGAATAGAGGTACATATGATGTCATCCCAAACCAAAGCTGTATCAAATTTTATGAACGAACCCGTAATCTAGCCAACATCGTACTAAACGATAGTGAAATTAAATTGTTAAATAAAGGATAAAAATATAACATCAAACCACAAACTAATAAAAAAGGAAAGGTTAAACAATTAATTAATATATAAAACGCCATAATGAAAACAAATAAACAACACCAAGATGAAATTCGAACACTAGTCATCAATGAAATTTCTAAATCAATAATAGTTCAAACGCCAAATAAAATAAATACAGAAATAAAAATCATTAAAAATCTTAAGAAGAAAATTTTGGAGGGAAACGCGCTTTTAAAATTGAAGAATACGTTGCAAAAACCAACATCAACATTCTCATCAACGATCCAACTAGAAATAGCCTATTCGACCATTGATCAACTTTATAACATCACCTACATACAAAATTGCAAACGTATTAAACAATTGGTTAAATCATCACATCAAATTGGAAAATAATTTTTCAATTAAAAATAATTTAGATTTATTTGATCCATCGCACTACCAAGTGGCGCAAAATAAGTAGCTTTTGATGTCGTAAACATGTATACCAACATCCCAGTAGCTGAAACACTCGCAATCACACAAAATTTGCCTATAAAAAACAAAATAGAAACTGTCAATATCACCGAAGTCATAAATTTGTTAATTATTATTTCAAAACAGAACTATTTTCAACACAACAACAAATTCTATATCCAAAACGATGGCCTAGCAATGGGAAATCCGTTATCAGGTACCTTGGCGAATATATATTTAAATCACATTGAGAACACTTATATCATGAATAATAACAATAAATACAAAAACAACATCATATACTGGTACAGATATGTCGATGACATTTTAATGTTGTTTCACGGCACACATAGAGAGTTAAACAAATTACACAACAATATTAAGAAAATACACCTCAACATAAAATTCACATTAGAAATAGAAACCAACAAACAAATCAATTTTCTGGACATCACAATTCAAAACATAAACAATCAACATAATTTTAAAATATTTAGAAAAATTACACAAACAAATCACACAATTCACAAAACATCACATCACCCACCACATCACAAAAGTGCAGCATACAATCATATGGTATACAGGTTGAACAAAATTCCAATGAACGAAGCAAATTACATGGAAGAGTTAAACACCATCAAAATGATAGCGATAGAAAATGGATTCGACGTAAGATTAATAGATCGAATTAACTCCAAAACAAAATACAACAAAAACAACTAACGACACTTTTAATGATGAAAATAACGAAACCAAATACATCAGTATGGAATACAACTACGAAACAGATACTGCCATGAAAAAAGTTTTAAACCAATATGGATACACTGCCTCATGCAAAGCTTCGAATACAATAAAACAAAAATTAAACACCACTAAACGAATGGAATGCAATAGCGGAGTGTATAAACTAAATTGTAATAATTGCTCAAAATTTTATATTGGACAAACTGGACGATCTTTCAATCAAAGGTTTTTAGAGCATACATCTATATATCGATAAACATAAATACTCACATATAGACAACAATCTATCAATATTACATAGATAAGAAAAAGGAAATAAATTGAACATCATGGAGGAAATAGAGATATATAGACATCAAAATAACCCGTTAATTTTAAATGAAAAATTGAATTTTAGAATTAACAAAATATACGATATGAAAATTAGGTTAAATAATTTTAGTGCAATGTAAAAAATTACCAATAAAAGAAGAAACATTATTAGATTAAAATCATTAAATATAAAGGAACTGAAGCCGGTCTTCCTAACAAATTCAAATAATATCACAAAAAGAAAGTTTTTAAATTCGTTTTAAAGTGTATAATATTCCTACTCTGACATTACAGTGTACCAAATTTAACTATTTTTAATTGTTTTATTAATGGTAACATCATCACAGACATTGTTGAAGCGACCAATTTGAATGCATTTCAGAAAAAATAAAAAACATTTATTACTTTATTTACAACCAACCAAGAATGTGATGAACAAATGTTTTCTACAAAGATAAAGTCATATATGAAGCAATACTTGCCGTCTTTACTCGCAAATGGGCAATTTAAATTATTTGCCCTTAATGGTACTTCGGGATTTTGGTACAACATACATATACTGACCAAGAAAATAGTCACCATAAACATTTACACCGAATAAAATTTAGTACCAAAACTTGAACTATTTTTGATAATTCTTTGACGTTAATTTGATTAATGGTCGAGTCTACTGTTTAAGACCTGCTCGTAAACATCGCCTTCCAAATTTGCCTTGTGACGATTGTCGGAATTGTAGTCGATATCGATGGCAATAATATCGCCGCAGTTCCATGAAAGAACGCTAACTTGTAACTCTTTTTTCGAACTTGGTGGGTACAAGTTCATTATACTTTTGATGCAAGTGAAAAAAGGGAAGAAATGATAATTTCCCCGTGATAAAATATGCTAAATTCATGGGAGGATATTATCGAACAAATGGTTTATGAGGGTGTTTCACCAAATGTTGGATATAACCGCTGCAAATTCCCGGATATTATATAAACGAGTTATAGTGAATGTAACATACTTTTGTTTTTAATTAGAGTATATATTTAATTAAATTTAGACGAATCAAAAAATAGCGTGGCTTGGTTGATTTTAAGTCAGAATTCACAGAAACTCTGATAAATTCGATAGTCTTTAAAAAGTATGAAAAATTATTGTTTATCATTTTTTGGGGTTAATTTTCTAATTCAGTACATAATAAAAAATAAACCTAACAAAATGTTCTTTCTGAAATAAAAGATAATGCAGTAAAGGGTTTCAAAAAATAATGAGCTTTCCAATTCTACACAAAAATAAATTTGAGATTTTCCATGAATAGATATTGACTATGCTATATATAAGTTTAATGCTAAAATCAAAGTTAAATTTTTATGCACTCCCATAATTTCGGCTCAATCGGTCTTCTAAACAACAATATCTTGATAAATGGTAAGAATAAAATATTTAGTTTTGATCCAAAAATTCAACATGATTTTTTTTATGTCTCACCACATACACTGTATTGAATTTCTGAAACCAAAAATGATGGTAGCTGGTGTTACTCCCGTTGTTTCATGTATTGCTGATCGATATGCCATTAGAAACAGTGGTATATTTTTTTCTCAATTACGTTGATTTCTATCCACGGTTTCCTTTAAAAATTCTTCTAACGAAGAGTTAAACCGTTCAACCATGCCGTCTGACTGAGGATGGAAACGTTTTGTTCTTGTTTTATTGATGCCCAATAATTGACACATTTTTTGGAATACCACTGACTCAAAATTGCGACCTTGATCTAAATGCAGTTCCATAGGTACCCCATATCGACTAATACAATTATTTACCACGGCGTAAGCGATTGTTGCTGTTTCTTGGTTCGGTATTGGATAGACTTCAGGCCATTTACTGAAATAATCCATCACCACTAAAACATACTTGTTTCCGCTTTCGCTGTTAGGAAATGGACCTGCAATATCCATAGCGTTTCGCTCAAATGGTGCTCCACTGTAATACTGCTGCATTTTTCCATGGTTTCGTTCTGCAGGACCTTTTACTGCCATGCACTGGTCGCATTTTTGACAACATTCTGCAACCGATTGTCTTAACCCTGCCCAGTAAAATTTTTCGAGGACTTTTCTGACAGTCTTATTGATACCTAGATGACCACCACTTGTTCCTCCGTGATACACTCTCAAAATTTCGTACTATTTGGATGGCACGCCGCTGAACTCTATCCAGCAACTGGAGAGCAGTGCCATATGCTCCACCCCAAACTTGACAGCAATATTCTATACACGGTCTAATAAAGGTTTTATATATCTGGAGAACCTGATGCGTTTTAAGGAAGGTTGTTATATAAGACATTACCTGATATTCACAAACTGTGATATTGCGACTTGTTTGAATTTCATTGGGGTGATATTTCTTTTATTGGGGTGATATTTTTCTGGGATTACTTTAATACACTACCCATTATGCAAGAATTAGTTTATTAACACTGAAGGCACATCATCTTCTTCTGATTCTGAAGAAAGTATAGTTTCTGTGAATTGATATTGACTCCTCGAGTTTTTGTAATTCCACAATTGTCAATTCTTCATTGTTTTTCTCTATGAATTTTTCGATATCATCATCACATACATCCAGATCTGGCCAAACAATATTTTTTGTTAGAGAGGGTCATAGATGTGACCTCTTTTTCAGTTTCTGCTTCTGACGGAGATCTCTCCAAGCTGAGTTTAGTGTTATCGAGGAAAGTTCTTTCCAAGCTTCATCAAAAATCGATATGCAATGCATGAATTTAAAATGATTTTTCCAGAACTCTGTCAATATTAATTCTGTCTGTGAGATTATTTAGAAATATCTCAGGAATAATGCTTTAGTGTAAAGTTTCTTGAAGTTACTTATCACTTGCAGATCCATAAATGAAATCAAAATAGTCGCATTATGTGCATGCACAAGGGACAAATAAATGTAAAGCATTAAGTTCTTATGATAAAAACGAAAAATAACCGAACTTTAGGTCGTGTGAAAATAAGGTTGTGAATATGTGAACCAAATTTTGCGTCGTCTGCCGAGCCAATTTTTTTAGCCAAAAAATTCGTATACCGAATTTATCGTATATCAGGGTTCCACTATATATTGATATATATATATATATATATATATATATATATATATATATATATATATATATATATATATATATATATATATATATATACATATATATATATATATATATATATATATATATATATATATATATATATATATATATATATATATATATAAATTATATATACACTCCTGAACAAAATTAACGAATATTTTTTTTTGTAATAAAAAAAACCCGCTGGACAATTTTAGTGGAACTAGTATCAAGTGATCCCAAACTTATAATTTTCTCAAAAGAGGCACAAATGTGGCGTTATGGAATTATAGCGGCTATTTTTCATTGCAAAATGTTAAAATGTGTCGAACTATTTTTTTTTTAAATTTTTAAATGCGGTTTATAAACATTAAAACTAGCTTTATTACAATTTAATTTGATTAATTTAATAATGAGTATTTCCTCCCAGGGCCCTTATTACAGCTTCCATCCTTCTGGGCATACTAAGTAGAATGCTTTGTATCATTTCTTGCGGAAAGAGATTCCCCTTTTCTTGCGATGCAACTCTCAGCTCAGCTGTCGAATCTGGTGCAGGATTTCTAGCTCTAATACGGCATTTTAGAATGTCCCACAAGTGTTCAATCGGATTAAGATCAGGACTCATTGGTAGCCACTTAGTGCACGAATGCCAATATCTTGGAGATATTGTCGTACCGTAGCAGCAATGTGGACTGGAGCGTTATCATGCATTAACACAAAACTGTCATAACCTATGAAGTTTATTATAGTTTTATAGTTTCAAAACATTATTGAACCTCCACCAAAGCTTACAGTTTACACCATGTTACACGGTGCTTAGCGTTCTCCAACTCTTCTGTATACAAGATTGCGTCCATCTGGTTTCCATAATTGGATTCTAGTCTCATCTGAAAAGAGAACAGTGACCCATTGATCAGTTCCCCAATTTGCATGAGTATGAGCAAATTCTAAACGGGAGGATTTGTGGCGGGGAAGAAGCCGTGGAACTTGTACGGGCCGTTTTGGGGTTAGGTTCACTTCTTTTAATCTTCGTCTAACTGTTCTGACACTAGTATTTACTTGACGCGCACTAAACTCATTTTTGAGTAAAGAAGTTCGCTTTCGATCTCGTAACGAATTCATTTTTAAAAATTGATCGTCATGCTCGGTTGTGCACCTTTCACGTCCTTGTCCGGGCTTGCTTTTATACTCTAAGGTCTCACGATACCGCTTAAGTATTCGTGAAACCGAAGACTGATTAATTCCTAATTTTCGAGCGATTTGTACTTGTGTATAATCTTCCTGATACAATGTGACCACTTCAACCGCCTCCAGCTCTTGACCGGGTGCCATATTACAATGGATTTTATATTAGGTGTTTGCTTTAGAACACATTTACAAGAACTAGTGGTACTGCATTTAAAAATAATTGATATGCAATGGAACAAAAGCCGATCGTTGCATTGGATTTCAAACCCAATGCACTTTTGATTAAGCATTTTTGAAAAATTGAATTGATTGGCTTGCTTTACTATTGATTTAGCATTTTTGAAAAATTTAAGTGAGTATTTAAATTGACTAAGTGAGTATTAAGTGAGTATTTTATGCCCTGTGGGTGGGGGCAACCATGTTTCGTAAATATTTCGAACGAAACATGAGATCCATAGAATACCACCACAGTATCCAGAGCTTGTCGTAGGAGGCGACTAAATCTGGTTGGATCGCTGGGCTGACGACCCGCATCCGTAAAAACCAATAACAGTTAAAAATGTCAACAAAAACAACAAAATCGGATACCGCCTAAATAACAATGACCCCCCGCTTAAGTACCCGGATACGAGATTGAGGATCAGCACGTGGAACGTGCAGTCACTAAGAAAACCTGGCGCGTTGGACGGCCTTATCACATGTATGAAGGAGTATCGGCTGGAACTCGTAGCGCTCCAAGAAACTCGATGGCCTAAAAGTGGAGTCCATGTGTCCCAAGGCTATACGTTGCTACACAGTGGAGATGACCTCGGAAATCTTGGAGTTGGCTTTCTCATTGGGCCGCAGGTAAAAAAGGCTGTGTTGGACTTCCAAGCAGTCGATAATCGAATGTGTAAGCTTCGCTTGCACATGAAATTAGCCAACCTGTCAATTGTATGTGTACATGCGCCCACTGATGTAAGCCAACCCCAAGATAAAGACTCATTTTACAATAATTTGGATAATCTGATGGGCTCTATACCTGAGCACGATATCAGATTGGTGATTGGTGACTTTAATGCTAGAGCTGGCAGAAATCAGACCGACTTATGTAACAACATAGGTCCGTACTCCCGACACGAAACTGCGACCGAAAATGGGGAAAGAATGATGTACTTTGCGATCGCACATGATCTTCAAGTGGCAAGTACATTCTTTCCCCACAAAAACATCCATTTGGAAACCTGGACACATCCACGTAAAACATCCCGAAGCCAAATTGACCATGTGTTGATTTCAAAAGACCGGGCTCGGGTTGTTCAAGACGTGAGATCGTATCGGTCGTCAACAAAATTCGTAGGCAGTGACCATTTTATGGTTGCTGCAAAGCTACGATGGAAATTTTCGTACAAGTCAAGGAGGACAGGAGAATATAAAACGCGATTCTCCTGTGAAGGTCTGATAAATGAAGAAACGCAACGAAAATATCAAGATCTTGTCAGCAATAGCATTTTACGATCCAACTACCAATCTGATGATGTGAACAGTGTCTGGGAAGTATTGAAAACCTCGGTTGTCGATGCTGCCCAGCACACTCTCGGTATAGTGAAAACTAAGCCCAAAAATGATTGGTTTGATGAGGAGTGTCGTCTTGCTGTTGAGCAACGCAATATAGCCCACAATGAAGCGCAGACTCGGTTTACAATTGCAAGGAAAAACAAGGCAGTTCTTGCTAGGAGGACAGCTAAACGCATTTGTAGACAGAAGAAGCGCGAATGGTGGAAGGCCAAGGTCTTAAGAGTACAACAACTCAGCAATGAGCACAACTCGCGTGGTTTCTTTAAAGGAATCACCGAATTGCACCATACCTTAAGATCTCGGTCAACTGCCATTCGGGACCAGGATGGAAACCTCTGTGTTAACGTCGATGCGGTACTCGATACATGGTGTGAACATTTTTCTGATCTACTTAATGTTCCACATGTATCACAAGCTGTATTTGAATACTCTCAAATACAGACCGCGGAGATGTTCATTGAGGATCCATCCTATGAGGAATTCACAATGGCCATGCAGAGATTAAAGAAAAATCGTTCACCAGGGGTTGATTGCATTAATTCAGAGCTCTTGATATTCGGAGGGCTAACTTTGTGGAACTGTCTTTTCGACCTTGTTCGATTGGTATGGCGAAATGAAGTTATGCCTGATGAATGGAAAGTGGCCGCGTTATGCCCAATATTCAAAAAGGGTGATCGCATGAAATGCGAGAACTATCGCGGTATAGCTCTCCTTTGCACAGCATACAAGTTACTGTCATACATTATCTTGGGAAGAATTACTCCTTTGGCGGAGGAAATTGTCGGTGACTACCAAGGAGGATTCCGTCCAAATCGGTCAGTCACTGATCAAGTTTTTTCGCTACGGATGATTCTTTCCAAGTACTACGAAACATCTCGCGATGTACACCAGGTATTCCTAGATTTCAAGCAAGCCTATGACTCGATCAATCGAGAGAGGCTATGGTATGCGCTTGAATATTTAGGAATACCACAAAAATATGTACATCTGTGTAAAATGACAGTAACGCAGTCACAATGCTGTGTTAAAGTTGAGAACAGGCTATCGAGAACTTTTGCAATCAATTCCGGTGTTCGACAAGGAGATGCGCTGTCCCCGATACTTTTTAATCTCATGTTAGAATACATCCTTCGTAAAAGTGAAACACCTCAGGACAATATCTTATTCCGACAATCCAATCAACTTCTTGCTTATGCAGATGATATCTGTGTGATTGGATTAAATGGCAACGGAGTGAAAGAGATACTTGATCCACTGGAACAGTTTTCAGCTTCTGTTGGTCTCAAAATCAACGAGTCAAAAACCAAATATCTGATCTCGGGTTTTAGAGACCAAGACGCAATTGATTTCAGTAGTGGAAACCACACGTTTGAAGGAGTGATGAGATTCAAGTATCTTGGATCTCTCATCACTCACGATAATAGTGTGGGCGAGGATATCAAGGTCCGCCTTGCCGCTGGCAATCGGGCTTTGTATCCTCTACGTCCACTGCTGAAATCAAAATATCTTGCAAATACGGATAAGCTGAAACTGTACAGAGTGTTGATCAGACCCGTTGTCATGTATGGATGTGAGAGTTGGACCTTGACGGATGAGTACGAAAGATGGCTTCTAACATTCGAGAGAAGAATCATGCGTGTGATATATGGTCCAAAACGCGACGTCGATGGCACTTACCGAGTTCTTTTCAATCACGAGATCAGGAATTTAATGCAAATTCCTGATATCGTGCATGAAATCAAAGGACAGCGAATACGCTGGCTCGGTCACGTTCTGCGTGCTGATCCGAAACGAATGATACAGCGATCTTTAAAGGGAGAACCGCCTTTCGGTAGGCGAAGAGGTCGCTGTCGGCGACGATGGCTCCACGGCGTAGAAAGCGATCTGGCATCTTCCAACTGCTTGCAACAGTATGAAGATCTGGCTCGTGATCGAAACCGTTGGAGTCAGATTGTTGACACGGTACGGGCCAATAATGGCCTGTAAAAACCGAAAAAAAAAAAAAAAAAAAAAAAAAAAATTTAAATTGACCAGCGGGATTTTTTTTATTACAAAAAAAAATATGTGTTAATTTTATTCGCAAGTGTATATATGTATGCATATAGATATATATATGTATATATATATATATATATATATATATATATATATATATATATATATATATATATATATATATACATATATATATATATATATATATATATATATGTATATATATAAATATAAATATATATATATATATATATATATATATATATATATATATATATACATATATATAAATATATATATATGTATATATATAAATATAAATATATATATATACATATATATATATATATATATTTATATTTATATATATACATATATATATATATACATTTATATATATATATATATATATATATATATATATATATATATACATACATATATATATATAAATATATATATATATATATATATATATATATATATATATATATATATATATATATATATATTTATATATATATATATATATATATATATATATATATATATATAAATATATACATATATTTATATATATATATATATATATATATATATATATATATATATATATATATATATATACAGTACTGTGCAAAATAATCCGGACAGCTAACATTTTTTAGGCCCTGTCCGATTTCTGTAATAATGAAATCATTTTGACATTAGCGAAATAATTTGCTCTTCCATATTTTGATGTAAGTTCGTTTGCTGTCCGAATTCTGTAATAATATTGACAAGTAATTTTGAAATTTCAAACTACAAAACGTTTTTAAAAAGTGTGAACAAATTAATATAAAGTGGATATTAAAATAGTTTATAACTCTAATAAGTCCTAATTATGATTGAAGTAGAGTTTGACCCTAATATAGTGTTATTTATCTTAATAACATACTATATTCATATAAAAATTATAGCATATAAAAATTATTAACATGCATACGAGTATATAATATATATAATTAATTTCAAGAATTTAAAATATTCTTATTGCCCGACATTGTTGTTGTGTTAAAATTATTACAGAGATGTCAAAATTATAACAAGCAGTTGCTGTAATAATTTGGTTGCATACATATATTATTTCGCTTATGTCAAAATTATTTCATTATTGACGATTGGAATGGGTTCTCTAGCGGAATAAAATGTAACTGTCGCACCCAGATAAATGTCAATATTTGTTTATTTCCTAAAATGCAAATAGCTATAACTTATTTAAAAACATACGACGGATCATTAAAAACATAAATAAAATATTTTCAGATATACTCGAGTCTAATTAGATAGTAAAATAAAATATTAGAGACATTTAATTTTGACATATTGTTAAAATAAAAAAATGTACTTTTTGAATTATAAATTAAACATATATAACACACTAAATAAAACAAAATTCTTTTGCTATCCTATAAAACATACAGAACATATTTCAAATTAAATTGAATAATAAACATATTTAGCTAAAATATATTTGTAAAACAATATTGAAAATTTTTATACAACTTTTTAATGCATAAACCTATGGAATTTGACGTTTACTAAATATTTTTATCTGGGTGTCACAGTTATTTTTTTCTCCGATAGGTATCGCATTTTAGGTTTTCCAATCGTCAATTACAGAAATCGGACAGGGCCTTAATTAAACTGATTTTTTCACGAACTCAATTGTAACACCAACAAGTATTTTTTTTCTTATTATTTAACTCATTATTTATTTAAAATGTTCTTTGGTTTTAAATTTCATGATCTTAGTAAAATAATATGAGCGAATTTGCGAAAATAGAAAAAAATTGACATATTTTTTTGAACCAATTAATTTTATTAAATTCAAAAAAAATATAT
>OZ010736.1:93185970-93208470 GCA_963932295.1 Tipula lateralis
GGTATGTTGGTGATTTATTCTTTGACTCATGATACTGCTGCGGTTCGCGGGGGGGGAGGGCGTTTTCGAAGCTGGATTTGATTGAGACGGGCATGAGGGTTAACCTAGTTGTGGTGGCGGTTGGGAGCCTCTGTTGGCATGTGGAATTTTGGACGCGAGTGGGATTTGTTGGAGCCTGGAGGATTCGCCGGAATGTGGGGTGTTTGGATGAATTTCGGTTTGTTGAAAGTCAGTTGAGATATGTCTGTACTTTCTATTTTTATTTTTTTAAGGTTGGTGTTCCGTTGTTGAGGGTGCTCTGAAAGAGTTTGTATTTTGGATGCTTACGATTGGGTTCTCGTGTTAGAGTTTATTTGCTACTAATAGATGTATGTTTGGTTGAATGTTGAGTTTGGATCGTGTTTGATTTGCTTGAATAGGGTTCGCTTCGAGGGGTGTCGATTTCCTTCACTTTTGGGGTGCTTCTGCTCCATTGCATTATGTAGCGTCCCTGCCTGCTTTATTGCCTGTGTGTCGTGCATACGTGCCTGTGGGTTATCCATGCGTAATTTCAATTTATTAAGTTTCGTATTTGGATTTAAGGGTGCTTTTTGAAGACAATATCAATTGTTCTTTTTTGATTTATGAACGGTGAAGGTCGGAGCGGATCTACTACATTTGTAGTAAAGTGACATCCCTGATCACGACCATAATACGGGCATTGCATTACAATTACATTGTATTGCAGAAATATAAAAATAATAATAATAATAATTTATGGAAAAGGTTTGGTTTTAATTACTTATATAAGTGTAAATATGATTATAGTTGGAGAGGGTTTACAAGGAAAGTTTATTTTATTTTTAATAAAATGTTGCATAATTTTGGAATGTAATACGTTTTAAGAGAATTATTTGGATTTTCTGATAAACATATTCCAATCCAATATCAGCGTAATGGTTGACGGGTACTTAATCTAGCAAACCATATTAATTTAATTTATGGTTACAGATTCAGGATCCGTAAGTTAATTAATTAAGAGTTTTGAATTTTATTTTAACTTTGATAGGTGTACGGACTGGAGTTTAAATAAATAATAAAATTAATAATAATTAAGTTACAGATTCTTATCTAGTAAATTTATTTTTAGACATTTATTAAATGATTTAATTTTAATACGTTATAGCTAAGTTGCAGGTAATATCTAACTTACTCAATTATTTATTTGTATAATAATTTACCCTATACACGAATGTATGTATATGAAATGCTGTCGGGTCATAAAATAAATAAATATTACCCCTCGCGTTAGATGGTGGTGGATCTGTAAATATAGGAACGCAAATTTATATGCAGCATATGATGAGAAGACCCTAGGATAATTAACCTAAATACTCCAGTTTCAACTGCTGAGGTAACACCAATATATATGATGGAATTGGAAATGTCCTTCCTATCCAAATAAAAATAA
Organism: Tipula lateralis; assembly: GCA_963932295.1. Taxonomy (NCBI): domain Eukaryota; kingdom Metazoa; phylum Arthropoda; class Insecta; order Diptera; family Tipulidae; genus Tipula; species Tipula lateralis. The sequence continues at coordinate 93,187,421 of OZ010736.1, forward strand.
TAACCAATGATAATGTGAAAATGATATAGATTTTACTAACAAATTATATTATTGTAATAATTATGTAACAGGAAAATGGTTCTGCTGAAGATTGTCGCCCTATAGTCTGTTTGACTCTCTGATGAGCATGTTACAGTATTATGGTAACATTATCGTAATGGATGGCTTAAACTATCAAACTAAATTAATTAAATTGTTTCAGATACCTGAGCGATAAGTTAAAAAAAATTTCTTTCAGAGTTCTGTACTTATGTTCTAATTAGGTTTGTTGTGCGGATGGGAGTTCAAATAAATAATAAAACTAATTAATTAAGTTACAGATTCCTGAGCGAACTAATAAATTTATTTTAGAATTTTAATTTTAATTTAGTTTTAATTTTATTCAAAATACAGAAGAGCGGATAGGCGTTGCGGACTGGAGAATGCTGATTGGCGATTGCAGACTAGCAGATTAAAATTGTGATTGTCTTGTGATAATAGTAGTTTAGTACCGACTGTCATGGTGTCTGTAACCGGGTCGCTCTTTCCTAACTAACATACCTTCCAATCCTTACCTATCGTTTTATGTAAACGGCTGTAGGAATAGGCCCGGCGTTATCCGGGAATCTTGCCTAGCGCTTGGTCCTACAGTCCTATCAATCAATCAATCAATCAAGAATCTTGCCTCATGGATTGGGAACTTTATGTTACTAAACTATTTCTATGTACAGCAAAACTCATCCAGTGATGGGTAGCATTGACAATGATAGTATACATTTTGGCTTATATTCAAATCTAGTTTTTTCATAGTATTTTTGAAAAACTCATTTACGTCGAAAAACCTGATTTTTACTCACTCTGTGATAATACTCTCAATATTGGTTATTAGAATTTATAGTCCTGCTTGACATAAAGCTTGGCTCGAATACGAATAAAATTCAGAAATTTTATTATCATTAAATAAAATTTCGATATAAATGTTTGAAAGAAGCGAGTTCACATTAAAATCAACGTACATTGCTATTTTCCATCAGTATGTGTTATATAACATAAATATTCGAATTGGAAAATTTTAAAATAAAAATGAAATTGAGTTTTAAATGAATAAAAACTGGGAAGGATAAAACTAAAGATAAAAACCACAAAATGGAAAATTGAAAAAAAAATTGTTCTTCAGAATGGAAATGATTTTTTTTCTCGTTTTGGTACAGCTTATGTGTTGTGCTATTTTATGGCCGTAATAAAAATAAGAAACAATAATGTTCCTATTAGAAACGAAATTAAATTTTTTTATATTCTATAAGAAAACCCTCCTGAAACGAGATTAAATGCAGAACATGGTTAAAGGTGACATGGAAATTTCCTGTATACAAATTTTTGTTTCTGCTTTATTTCTCATTTTAATTAACTTGAATCTCGAATCAAACCACATCCCAACAACATCTAATCGGTTTATTTTCATCAGTTAGTTCTCGGAATAGCATTTTTTATTTTTGTATATTTTGATTGTCATGAATGTAATGCGATGTTACATAGCAGAGTGGAAACAAAATATATACAAAAAAAAACAAAAGAAAACCGAATTTTCCATTACTAATAAATTTATAACTTTTTTGAAAGCTTTTTTTTTGTTTGTTGTTGGTGTGTATGTATGTACTATAAAGTGACATACAAAAGTTTTAATTAAATTGATTCTTTTTGTTGTTGGTTTTTGTTGGGGTGTTCTCATGATGGTGTTGTTGTCATTTGCGTTATTTCGGTTGTTGTTTATATTTTGCCACTTTTTTAAAATGATATTGTTTTTGTTTTCAGTTCCTTTTTCCATCATGATATTAAAGCTTTTCGTCATCGTCATTTTTATAACGAAATCTTTATATTCGCATATACATATACATCTAGCGCAGTAAGCACATAGAAAATCACGATCCAAATAAAAAGTATTTTGTGTTAATTTTTTCTTATTTTATCTTACATTATTTTTTATATGCAAATAAATGAAATAAAAATTTAATTAATTCAACCAAATTATTCAAATTTTAATATATAGCTGACGTTATACTTAAAAATCTAAAAGTGATAAATTGTTGTCACGTAGCTTTTAATCACGCTAACTAACTGATACAAATACAATTTGCTACTATACCACATCGTGTCTGTAAATCAACATAACCGCCAGACTCATTCCATAACTAATTAAAATACATGCCGTCTATTATTTTTGTCATTTTGACAGCAATTAATAAATTAAAATTTTTGTTTGACATTTGCAATTGATTTTATCTTGTTCTGCGGTCAGGATATATATTTTTTCACCGTACATTATTCATAAAATGTTCAATCTGTTTCCGTTTATTTACAATCAAACATATTTAAATTACGTAAAAAATCAATTAAATTTATTTATGGACAGACACAAAATTAACCATAATTAATAAATATGTAAATTATAAATATGTTTGATCGCAGCGAAAATTTACAGTTGGAAAATTCACTCTACATCAGCGACGTAAAATCAAAATCAGCAAAGAGTGATGTAAGAGAAGTAGGAGGGAGTTGTCCACCGTATAAATTAACGACCATTTTAAATTATAAATCATTTCACAAAATTTTTCTTTTTCAAATTTTCATTACAGAGTTTAAGTGTTGGTAAGAAAACAGAAAGTTTAATTTATGAACACATCACATTTTATTTTGTATGTGAGACACCCACTTTTGCAGGAATGGTGAGGCTGCTTAGATAAACCTTACATTCATAAACACCACTGCTCTCCTTCTTTAGAAAGTAGCTAAAGAGATAGTTGTTTTTTCTGATCCAAAAATCTTGCCTCTTAGATTGAGTTCTTAATACTACTGAACAATTTTTATGCTACTGAATTACAGTAAAGCTAGTGCAATGGCGGGTATAATTGGGCGTGAAATTGTTGGCTGATATAAGCTATTCTACCATTTCAAGAAGCGCATTAAATTACGCTCGACCAACACAATTAACTAAACTATGATGAACATGCCTACTTTTTCCAATGTTTTTTTCAGTATGAAATGGCTACAAAACCTAGAAAACAAATATTTAGGAAAAGAAAATTTAACTCGTACATCTTATGAACCAATCTGAATGACTCACTACAAGAATTGGTTCCAAATTCACCTTTATTAACGTTACCGGAGGATTTTAAGGTCACTAGGAGTTGTGGTTTCTCTCTCAGCCGACCTTTGAGTTTCGGCCAAATTGATGGTCAAGGGAAATGTAGAATACCTGACTTCAGGACGGGTTTCAGAAGAAAACTAGATAAATTCTGAGTTAAAATTCAGGATGTTTTCAAGGAAGGTTATCTCATATGACCGGATGCTTCCTGATACCTAATACGACATCAGGCCTTGCAAGTCAAATAAGAAACAAGTGAAATATGTGATTAAAGCTATATAAACTACTAAGATCTATTGATATCATTTTTGCAGATATTCAGGGAAGTGTTTATATAATTATAACTTGGATCAAGCAATCTTCAACGAAATTCCTTAACCTTCTCACATTTCAAATTAGTGGGATTTGTCAAATATAATACTAATTACTCTAAACCTATGTTTATTTGCTTTTAAATAGGAATCCTTAGAAAAGAAGTTAGAAGCTCACATTACTGACTCGATCGATTACAGAAGCTGTCAATGTCTCATTACGCATACTGTAAAGGAAAGTTTTTACTTGATCTTTCCCTTTATCGGTTTTTAGACCAATTTCTTGAATATCAGGGCGATTTTTCCCATCATTAGATTAGTTTGTTTCAAAAACTGAAAGATGAAGTATTGTTCCTTCACTTATACTCCACTACTAAAAAATATTAGAGATTCGATTTCTTATGTATAGGTGGTGCTCTTACGAAAGAAAACACCTGCTGAAAATTTTGAGGGTAATCTTGGGCAGTAAGCCCAAAATATTCTAGACAAGCAATCGCCAACGAGCACACCCATGAAACTCAAAGTCAATCCTCTGTGGACTTGTTATGACAAGGACTTATATATTGTGTGCAACACGAAATCGCTAGTAACATTGACTGTAATATTTCATCATTATCCTATGTGTGGAAATTTCTTACTGATATACCCTCCAGAAATATATTGAAGTTAGTGACAATACACTCTGAGATTGACAACTTCTTTTCGGATGGTTTAAACTTGATGAGGTGTAGGTTTAATTTGAGACATTGAATGTCTCTTATTTTCCGCCCTGTAATTATAGAATAACGTTACTTAATAACACATTATCAATTAGGGTGGCTCGAAAAATACTTCACTATTTAAGAATTTTTCGAGTCACACTAATTGATAATGAGACATTGAGTAGGGTTATTATCAGCGGGTTGCCAAGAATTTTATTTAATCAGTTCGCCTATCAATTAACCAGACCGGAAGCCAGAGTTCACATTACTAGTGAAAAAACGTTTGCTATGGGCCCAGGATCGCGTTTCTTGGATCCAGAGGTGTGGAGTGATGTGATTTTCTCCGAGAAATTAAAATTCAAGCTGCATGTTGCAGATGGAGCAGTTCTTGTAAGGAGAAAACCGAGCAAGAGGCCTAGCAACGAATGCCTTTTAAGACTTCCACTGAGAAATGAAGGAGTTATGGTCAAGGGATGCTCTTCTGGAAATGAAACGGGTTGGTTGAGTTTCGTTTGTTCCAGCATTACAGCAGATGTTTATCTACATGGCCTACAAAATTAGTTTAAGCCTTCTATGTTGCTTTTCGGCGAAACATGCAAATTTATTTTTCAAACGGGACAACGATCCGGGTCTTACCGCAAAAGTTGTGAGTTATTAGTTTTAAATTCTAGCATACTTGATATAAAATATAGTTCTCGTATCCTTATTATGTATCTGTCTCTGGAAGCGTTTTAAATTATTAAAATACCATATTTGCATTTAATTACTAAAGTAAAATGGAAAAATAAATCGAAAAATGATCAAGTTCAGAATGAAAACTGATATTTCTGTTTTCAATTGAATAATAACCTAGGTTAAATTCGAACTACTCTTCATTCAAATATTTACTATATAGTTAAGCCATTACTTTCATACATTTTGTATGAAATTGAAATTGATTTTTTGTTACACTAAATAATGCACGTTTTGAACATTCCGGCTTGAATCAATTAAGATCGTTTTAATTCTAGATAGAAAAAGTCAATTTTTTAGATAAACATAAATAATTTGTTAAAAACTTTGGTTTTTTTTATCTCTTCATTTAAAGGTAAAAAAGTACTTCTAGAAAAAAAGTACCGATATGTTGAGCTAGCCCCCGTTTAATCCAGACATAAATCACATTGAAAATATTTGGTCAATAATGAAGCTAGAAGTAGCAAGAAAGCTCCCAGAATCAATTCAAGCATAAAAAAGTTTGTTGATGACGATTTGGGAATCCTTACCTCGTACGACTTTTTGAATATTTATCAAAAGCAAAAGGCAGTACAACAAAATATTAATTTTCAACGTATTTTAAATGTTTTGGCATTTTTAAGAGTTCTGTCCTTAAATTTGGTTATCATTGGTTTTTTACAAAAATTAGGTCATATATGTATTTAAATAAAACAATAAGCAAATTGCTTTTAAAAGTTTTGTAATTTTAGCAAAAAAAACTCCAATTTGCAATAAAATGTGTGCCCAATGTTTTATTCCAGTACTGTACATAGTTGAAATGTTGCCTACACTTTAGGTTATAAACAGTTTGATAGTCTAATTTACCGATGTGAGGTTGGGACGAATATTTTTGAAATGTACAACTATTGCTTTTTATCACGAAAATAAATGCCGTGTTCCATTGTCGAAAGCCAAACACTTAAAAGTACTGGAAAGTACACGAAACGCATCAAATAAGTACCTTTGTCTTCAAGAAAAGAAGAAATGCTGGTTAATGAATCGACTATTAAATAAAAGTAAACTCGGTCTTGACAAATGTGAGTAAGGATGAAACTAAGTATGACCAAGTAAGATTCATGTTTATTTAAGATTTAAACAATTTATGCTGTCATTTTTAAGTGTTACCTTTTTTTAAGATTAAGATACGTTAAAAGTCGGTTGGTGGTTAAAAAATTGTTGGTCAAAAGAATGTGGTATAAAAAGACATTTAAATCAGGTTCACGCTCAATTTGGTTTGTTGCTTGAACAGAGATTGATTAAAATTAATTCGGGCCTAAAAATGTAAATTTAGACATGGATAGAAATAGTTTTTAGGATAATGGGTTAAAAGTTCAAAATGTAACAATAAGATAACCGAGAATTACCATTTAAAATATTCACATTACTATTCCAAAATATGTCGTAGACAGTATTTCTAAAATTTAAATTTTTTACAGATATTTGTGTTAACTGTAAACATAATAAAAATAATCAATTTTTGGTACGAACACAACATAACTTCGACTACATAGTTCTTGTTTGCATCTTACATTTTGTATTAACCAACCCCTAGATGTTACACACCGTATTATATTGGCCATAAAATTTATTGTCAGTTATTGGACGACATTAAAATTAATGTCGCGTAAATGACGATATTTCTAAGTAGATAACAAATTTTGATGAGGGCTCTCTCGGATATCCAAATTATAATTTTAATTCGCTCATATCAGATTAACTCAACCAAAAAATTTAAAAGATGATTAACTTTTAATTTAAATTACTTGTCTGTTTGGTAAGATTTTGCAACCGTCGAAAATAAAATTAAATTTTCCACTTGCATGATTTTCGGCACATTAAATATTTCGGGATAATACTATCTATGTAAAACCATTTCCTATATAGTGCCTACTGTATAACTTGACAATATATCCACCACAGCCAGCAGCAACAACAAAAGAAAATCAATATTGTAATTTGAAAATTTTGCTGGCTGTCATCAAAGAAATTAAAATATATAGAATCCAGATTATCTCTTTTGATACGAAGGACATGAATTTTTATCATACGATTTTCAACCGTAGCGCACGATTTTGTGTATATGGTATAAATAAGGAGCAAAAAATATGAAATCAAAGTTAAAACCAATCAAACGAACTAATCCAACGACATGTTAGCATGAATCAAACGTAAATATAAATTAATTCATATATCATATAGGATTATAATGTTCCCTAATGTAATGAAGCTGAACAACAACAAAATGTTTGTAACAGGAAAATGGAAAATTTTAAGATATATTCGTAAACGACTACATAGCTTGGAGATAAGAAAATTGATTACGAGACGACTCCTATCAGTTTGTGAAAAGTTCTAGAATAGGGAAGGTTGAGTATGACTGACGAAATATTGCCGAACATAATAGGGTCAAGTCCAGAATGAGTATGTTTTTGTTTTGTCTTTAATCTTCGTGATATGAAAAATTTTGAATAAAAAATAAATTTAATGAAATTTGCTTCCATCTCGTATGTGCAGACATACACAAACAAACTGACATGTTCATTTTTGAGTTACATTTTCTTCGTTTTATCCATCGCTTTATACATACATATGTAGTTATTTACAATGACATAGGCAAATAGGATCAATTTGAATCCTAATTTGATTTGTAAGGTAGAAAAATATTTTTTCGTTCTTTATTTAATTTTTATATGTATGGATGGATATACGTGTATGTGTCTTAACTATTCAGTCTCTCTACCTTAGTAAAACATAAAATGAAAATCTACCGTACACAGTTATTTGTATTTGATGCTTGCATAAGCATGTTTTTGTAATAGTTTGCTTTTTCGAAACCACCTACCGTTTAAAATTTTGATTTTAAAAAGCATACCATCCAACATTTTCGTTTGTTATCATCATAAAAGTTATTTAATTTTTTTCATCTCATTTTCTAGTTTTGGAGTACAATTTATCATCTTTTATTTAGAATTTAGTAAAGAAAAGTAAATTAAATTTGTACCACAGAAGAGATATAAAATAGGTGTTTTAGAACAATGACACCATCAGCATTAGTAATGCAACTAATGTCTAATATTTGAATATATATTCTTTCCGCTACGCGAGTGACAGAATATAATTAAGGTATCTCAACCCAAATTAGAGTTAAGTCTCACTAAAATATAGTGGTGGGCGGAAAAACTAATTTATAATGTTTAAAAAAAAGTTTTAAGAGGTTAAATACATAGAAGCAATGCCAATTGAACGAACAAAAAATCTGATTAAAAGGTTTCAGATAACTGCATTTTAGCATTTTACACCAAAGGTTCAGCGTCCACGATCAGTTTGTAGTTAAATTTGCTTTCTTTGGTAGCTTTTGCAGATTAGTTATGTTACGGATGCGGGCGACACCTCAGAGTCAGTAGAACTACTATATGTTTGGCAGCATGAACGCAGTATACAGGCAAAATGATAAACAAAAGGAAACTTCTTTAAGTTAAAATCCGAATTAGTTAAAATCGGAAAAAGCGATAACAAGTGAGATAATAATTGAAACTTGTATTGAAATAGTTGTGGTGAAGGAGTTAATTGTTGTGATAAACAATAAATTAAGTGAAAACAAGCAAGTTGTATTTTATTCACAATCCAGCGATCGAACCTTAGTTTGGTTGGAATCACTACTAGGGAAAACCGTAAAAATTGGTGACAGCAGCGGGATTTTGAATAAAGGAGCATGAAACTACCAGAGTTGAAAGTGTCGGAGCTGAAAAATAAGAACGACCACTACCCCAAAAATCACCGGAATGACCACTACCCCAACAATAATAAATTAACATACCCCAGCATCTGCAAACTCCGGTATGAAGTTATTGGGAGCGATGCACAAATGATGAGTGGTTTTGAAAATTTAAAAACCGAAATACAAAGCGGGCAAGAAAATTTGAAACCGGACAGAAAAATTTTAAAAATGAAATGAGAACCGGACAAGAAACTATGATGATCGAGCATAAGGAAGATCGCAAACATGGCGTAAGAAAGGTTGGAACAACATGAGAAAATTCAACAGCATTTTATATCAGAAGTTAGTAAGAAGTTCCGCGAAATGTCCGTTTCATTAAATACCAAAGTAGATATATTAAAATGTCAAATGGACCATTTACATGAAGTGACTGATCAAAGGGTTTTGAAACTTGAAAAAAGGTTATTATCAGTCATTATATTTAAATTAAAGCGTCAGCATTTTCCAATAACAATTTGAAACGGCAGCTCGCAGCGATAAGAAATAATTGGTACAAGGAAGACCATGAAAGTAACAGCTCTTATACTGGCGTTAAAAGGCGGTGCAGCAGATATGTTACAGATTTTTCAGAATCAGAATGAGGGTTAGAATTATGATAAAATGATGCTGGTCTTACAACGAAAATATGGTGCTGATCACAACCGAGAGCTATACAGGACGAAGCTCCGAAGTCAATGTCAAAGAGTCGGAAACACACTACAGGAGTTTGCTGCAGACATAGCATCTCACACGTTACAATATGTCTTCCGATATGAGTTGGATTGGAACCAAGAAATTATAATTCAAGAGATTACGACAAACCAGTTATTAATTGGCTACGAACAAAATTTCGGACTGGGAAGAGCAGAATAAGATGTTGGGTCTGTAACAAACCTGGTCATATTTTAAGAGATTGCTGAGAATTCAAACGTAAGCGAGGAAAGATAACAGCACCGTTGTGTTGGCCCAAAATGGAAGATGACAATGGATCAGAACCAAATCCGATATGATAGCCATCCTCGTTCTACGATTGGCAAGAAATTCCTTAACGTTAACTGGAGAAATCAAATTGGAGAGCAAAACACGCGAGATATTTTATTCACAGCCCAGTGATCGAACCTCAGTTGGGTTGGAATCCTTACTAGCGTAAATCGTAAAAATAATAATGGTAATATCTACATAGAATATTGTTGAACCAACAGAATATAATTTCAACTGAATATTTTGTCCAAAATCAAAAGCTCCATATATAAACACACTTGTATGAAATGTCGGAAGTTTAATTTTTTGACCAGTTGACATTCGCAATTTTAATGGCAATCAAAATGTATATCGATTGTTGGATCAACCATAAATTCAAAATTGTATCTAACAAAATCAAAGACCAAATGTAGATATTCTTTTCTGGAATCAGTGGAATATTAAGTTCATCTCTGGCATTGGCAATATGATTAACAAGAGTCATCTAGAATTTACAGAGCCGAAAGGTGAAAAAGTGAGCTTAAACAAGAAGAGATTATTAAATTAACAATTATATGTAATTAAAGAAACAAAATGTATGGAAAGTAAACATTTTTCAAAGAGCTCTTTGAATGAAAAACAGAAAGGATATAACTATTTCTCCTACATTGTGATATCTTAGAACATTTTCTGAGACCTAGTTTTTACTAAAGTAAATTAATTAATTAAAGTTTTGTTTTCTGGTTTACCTTTAAAGAAATCCACTGTATCCTTTATATTATGTTGGACAATAAATCAGATGTTAATTTCAATATAATGTAAGTTACCACCTCTTTTGCAAGTTTTTTAGAAACGGTGATGAAACGACATCTCATCTAGTCAGATTTATCTCGTTTCATATGCAGTGAAGTTGATATAAAAATATGTCGGCTAACAACACTGCTATTTCATATTCAATACTGTCCCATTTCTACTGATGGCACTTATTCCACAGAAATATATGATTTTTTCATTATTTATTTGTTGACATCTTTTGTATTTTGTAGAGTTGTTGTTTGATTACACCAGTTTGAGTGGTTTCACACCTGATAAGTGATGTCGCTTAATGACGTTATTTGATAGAAAAGATGACATTTTTCATTTGTAAAGACTTTTGTAAGGGTTTGTTTATTTATACTTAGTTTATGCTTTGTAAGCTGTTTTTAGAGATAAGGAGAAATTTAATTCTTTTAAAAGAAATATAATCCTATCAATGAAGTACAATACATGTTATTATTGCTATTATTAACCATCTGTTACTGAGCAAGCTATTGCATTAGCGATGAAACCACGCTTTTGTTTTTTTGCAGTGTCTTTCGGACGTTTGTCCTACTCCATATTAGTGACATATTATATTCAGCGTAAAGCAGCATAACATCCTGAAGTATATATACATATGTATGTATCTGCCGACATTGTTTCGTTTATTCGATAAAGTGGGCTGCCACCATTACAAGAAAAACACCCCTACCTCATTAAACCACCTCAACTGGGTTTTGCGGTTATGCGTGTGCAACGCGCCAGGAATTCTGGATTAACTGGAGGCCTTACGTAAACTTTACCATCAGGTCTTCATAAATTAATACTTTAGTTTCGTCGGTTCACCGAATATGTTGCTATTTTTGAATGCTTTTCATTCATTTCCAGTCTTTCGCAAACCTTATTATTTTTTTTTAATGTGCCTTGTATTCAAAAACGGAACCGTTTTTCTGCCTTTCCAAACATATTTGCTTTTGATGTTTGCGTCAATCTTATTTAAAATGTCTTGCAACGAGTTGATAGGATCTGCTTTTAAAAGTGGTCGTATTCGACACATCCGTTCTTACTGAAGTATTTCGTTTTTTCCCCATTTTTGTGGCTTAAATGAATTTGTCACCATGTTCTGTAATTTCGTAAAATTTCTGTAAAGATGAGCCCGCAATATACAAATAAGTTTTCTTTCATCTGAGGCACAGTGTAGCCCATGTCCCTGTTTTATAAATTATTATTATTGTGATTAAATTAAAATTCGTTGAATAACAAATGTTAATTTTATTTAACCACGTTTACAATCATTTTATCAATACACATATTTTATTACCAACATTTTTTTACTATATACCTTATTTAGAGGAAATTCCCTAAGCCGACTATGGATTTTCGTGTATCTTAGAGTACCTAAAAATATTTACTAGAGTTCATATTGATTGCTTTGGGGAAGTTCTAAAAATATTCAAAACCACAAATTTTATTTGGTTACACCTATTTCATTGGCCATAGCTTTATGTGTAAAAAAGACATATAAGAACAAAAATATAACAACGATACTCATTTGAAATATAACTGATTAATAATTAAATTAAAAAGATTATTTATTTAATTTTACAATACATAAAAAATTGGTAACCAGTAATATTAACACAAATTATAACCAAACAAGATGGGGCTTCGTGTCATAATCAACTTTGCACTCAAGTCAACCAATATATTATTAATTAGAAAATATATTATTTTAATTTATTGAATACTTTTATTAATATTATTATCCGTTGAAATAAAACGAGTGCTGATGGAACCACAATTATTAATCTCACAAAGAAAAATCAGTTCCTTTTGTATCTTTAAACTTCATTTCTACACTGAAAAGTTTTATATTTGTTATTCCGTAAAAATACAAAGACCATGATTTTTTTACTTTTTATTTTCATCTTGGATTTCCTTTAATCCCTAAATCTACCATGTTTTTGCACATAATTATTTAACTGCTTTATATGGAAAATTCATTTTCTTAAATTTCCAATTTATAATAGCTAAAGGTCTCTCAACAAATAATTTATAAAACACGATGTACACTGGCCGTTTGTTAAAATCCGTCATGGTTGACAGATGGCGCTATTAATTTCAAATCAATGTTATTGTACATGAAAATGATGATATAAAAGTGAAAGTTTGTTTTAAATGTGCGTTTGCTCGTTTAAATGAGGTTAAAACGCCATAAGTTATTGAGGAAAGCGAAGATAAAGTTATGATTGAGCGTAAGTACAGTGAGTCGAAGTGAAAATGGACCACTCTTAATTTAAAAAATTTGGGTAAAAATTACTAAAAATCAAACAATACACAAAACCAATTCTCACATATACATTTGGTTTTGTGTATTTGGTTTAGAAGCTTACTATATTTTTATTTAAAAAAAAACAAAAAAAGTTGTGAATTTAATAGCAAAACACAACTGCAATTAACAAATGAACCAAAGAGAGAAATATAACCTCACAATGAAAATAGATCATCTAATAAAATTTCTCAAACATTTTTTAAAATTTTGTTTTCTCCTACCTTCTTATTTGTTTCTTATGGTCTCCTGCATGCACTTAAATGCCAACTAGTCGTAAACAAGTTTTTGTTTAGTTTTGTTATAAAAATGGGACCCCACACGTCAGTTGATTTGCGAAAATTATTGCGCATTATAAAAATGGGAAGCCAGAGGGAAATCGCGGATATTGTTAACCTCGCACAACAATTAAAAATATTATTGGTAGATATATTAACACAAAAAGAATTATTAACAGGCCAAAAATAAGTTTCAAAAGCTGTTTTCTGATCGTGATAATCGTTGGATTGCGAATATATTAAAGGATAACCCAAAACTGAGCGCACCGATACTTCGAGATGTGGTGGAGCAATACGTAAAAATTAATTGCAATGCTGAAACCATTCGAAGAGTCCTACGCAGAAGTGGTTTACATGGTAGAATTGCCAGGAAGTAGCCCTTCGCTAGTGAGAAAAATAAAAAGTTAGAAGGGAGTTCCTCTATAAGTGCCAACGGAAAGAATTTTTATTCTCGGAAAAAATCATATTTACGGACGAGAGTAAATTTAATCTGTTTGGGTCTGACGGAAAGGTAAACATTTGGCAAAAGCCCAACCAAGAAATGAATCCACTATGTTTCGAAATATGGTGGTGGTCATATGATGGTTTGGGGCGCGTGTTTAGCGGCTGGAGATGGAAATCTTCATTTTATTGACGGAAACATGGACTGATTCTAATATTTAAACATTTTAAAACAAAATTTGATACAGAGTGCTGAGAAACTGGGTATTAAAGTTACTTTTCATTTCTATCAAGATAATGATCCTAAGCACACTGCTGGAATTATTCGAGAATGGTTCTTGTATCATTGGCCTAAAACAATCAAAACACCACCACAATCGCCTGATTTAAATATAATCGAAAATTTATGGCATAAATTGGAGTATGAAATTAGGAAACGTGATATTACCAACAAAAATGATTTAAAACGGGTCTTATTCGAGGAATGGAAATTAGCCCTGAATACAGTAGAATCCGTTGCAAACCGCTTAAAACTGGTCATTAAGCAGAAAGGCTTTCCAACAAAATATTGACACAGTTTTAATACTTGTTTGTTATACTTTACATAATTATTTTATAACATGGACCATTTTCAATGTGATATGATTTTTATTTTATTTTACTTAATGTGTCATTTGTTTCTGTTACTTATATTGATTTAATAATTTTTATGTTTTATTAAAACTGGAATAAAATGAACTTTCAAAACTATTCATTTTTGTTTCTTACATTGTTATTTTTTAGAAATTTGTAACCAAATTGGTTTTTATTAAGAGTGGACCATTTTCACTGTGAATCACTGTAGATGATATTACTGTTCAGCGTTAAATAAAGTAGATTATCAGTTTATTCAGTGATAATTTACTATGAAAGTTGGTTTTATTACTATATCAAAATAACTTTCAACCCTAATAGCTAGTATAAACAAACAAACTTGTCTATAAAACACATTAAATAAAAGTTACCGATTTCCAATCGTGTCAAAATGTTGTGTATTAAAAATACACAGATTAAATTAAGTTTTTTAATCGAATAATGATATTTATCCTAATTAATGCTGGACTTGCACTCCCCACTATACTCACACTTAAATTGTACTTTTCTTAAAATCCCTTTTGATTAAAATACAATTATTCTTAATACGCTCTAATTATTGTAAAGAAATATAAAATAAATTTCGATTTTATCATTTTATATAAATTAGCAAAAAGCTTAGTTACGTTAATTTATTTCTATTTATGGTTATTAAATACCTAAAATAAGAAGCTTAAATTAACGACAGTAAAAAAATAAAAGTAAATTCTAATAATTACTTAATTAGGTAAAAAATATTATAATTATAATCTTATGATGCCAAGTTTTAGTTAGGTTTTTACTAAATAACTTAACAATAAAGATTAGGTTTTGTTAAAGTTTATAAAATGCAAAAGATTTCGATTTTGCAGTCCTTTTGAATTTTAAAAACAAGAAATTTAATATTTGTCACTCTGTTATCAATTTTAAAATTTAATTTGATTTTATTTAAACTGAATCAATACACATTAAATGGTAAAAAAGACAAGCTTGCCAGTTTACTGCTATGTTGACAACCCAGTGTAAAAGAAGTAGACCTTGGTTAAAATGCACAATTTAAGTCATTTCTTCAAATAATCTATTGCCAACTTTAATACATCAATAAAATATTATTAAGTACGAGTAAAAGAAGGCGTTGACATTTGTTTCACTGTGTAGTAGCTTTAAGCAGGCTCTGAAATTATAACTTAAACATACAATATCTTCTGAATTCGTTTTGTCAGTTGCATTATTTAGTATCTAACGTATTGGGACAAGTTTGCTTAAATATTAAACTTTGTATTATATTGTATTTCTAAACCGAAACAGTCTATACTACTGACAAAAACTATATTGACCTGCGCCCATATTTGAATATTCGATTATCGAACAATCGAACGACGTTTTTGAACAATCGGTACATGTGAATTCGACAAAGAACAACAAAACAATCACAGAAACATAAAACTATCGAAAATATCCTTTGTTTCACAATTCGATAAATCAAAAATAGTAATTAAATAACAAATAGTTTCAAATAATTGTATATTCTTATAAATTTTAGCAGATCTAAAAATACAACCCAGCAGCAGCTTGATATGTCAGTATCACTTATGCAAGCACATTCTGAATTCGCAAAAGGGTGCAATACGACGGTAGATACTCGTGAATCGTCAAAATGGCTCCAAAGTGAAATTGGCAATCAACTCAATAACAAAGAACTACCCATTAGAACTTCAGATGGCTGAAAGAAAGTGTGGCCCGTCTTTTAATATATCAAAAAATCACAGTATCGTAAGTACCGATGGTTTCCCTCGGCTTGATTGTCGATATGATATCCATTTATGGCATACATTAGCTTCACATACCAAAACAACTTCGCTTAAACACTTGATACTGATTCTTGTGAAGAGCCGATTTTAAAATCGTTGCCAAAACTCAGCTGGTCCGTAAAAAACTGCAAAGTAGCGGCTAGATTTAAACTATAAGGTATACTGGTGGATCTCATTTCTATCTTTAATTCATGATTTATTTCTGCATCTTTTAAAAGTTTGAATAATTTTGTAAACCTGAAATTTAAGTGAATACGTTTAACGTTTGTGCTTTAAATATAAAATATATGAAAGATAACAAGACCATGTTTTAAAATTTTATTTTTTCTTAGTCACTCAGACTCAATTGGCCCATTGTGACATCCCTTCCCAGGCGTACACTCTCAGTCCTGGAATCTGTTTGTTCTTCTAATGAAGTCCAAGATATCCGGTATCCTAAAAGTCGTCAATTGGTACTCAAATAGGAATTGTGTGCCGAAACAGTAGTCTATGGGAAGAGTATGAAGAACAGGAGCACAAAAAGTGCTCAACAGTTTCCTCCTCTCCGTTCCCACACTGTTCGCTATATGAGGTGTTTCGAATTTTTATTTGAAACATATGATTACTCAGAGAGCAGTGCCCCATGAAAATGCCCAGCAAGATCCTTAAAGTGCATCTAAAATAATTTAAGAAAGAATGGGATCTTTGCTGGTTTACTGACCTAAAGAAGATTTTGGATAAACGACTAGAGATGAGATTATCCCATCTCTTTTGGTGCAGATCTCCAAAGCGATAATCAATTTCTTGTTTAAGAGATAGTGACGTCACCTCTAGAGCTGGCTCAGATCCAACAAAGGTGAATGTCGCAGCCAATAGGGTCAATTTATCGGCAATTTATCCCTTTTAAAATGAGTGCTGAAATTGCAGCTATTTCTGGCTGAAAAATAGTAGCGTACCTACCAAGCGGGATAGATAATTCAACCTCAGGAAAGTTTTGTATGTTAAACCCGGCACCAGCTAGATTATGCATACTGATCCGTCAGTAAAGACTAACTTATCGTTTCCGGATTTGTAGGATTGGCCGTTATAGTCCCATATGTGATTTCCGATAATAGTTACATCAAATAATTTCACGAAACGTGTTTCTTCACCATAATGTCTGAGGACATGTGGGCAGTTGTGTGCCGGCCCACCTCCCTCCATATTTGACAGTGCTCGGAAGGGACAAATAGATTGTCTTTGCATTCTAGGCGGGCGGCTGTTTTCGCACACCTTCTGATCCAAAGATCAAGCCACAGCAGACCCACAGCCATCTCCAATGCTGTAGTAGGAGTTGTGTGCATAGCTTCTTCTATACCAAGACGGTTTAGAGGTTTCCCTCCAATTCCACTCATTGTTGTAGGCCACCAAATAAATCTGGCAAACAAGACGATGGGTCTGATCACTGAAACGTATAGTCAGTACACGCGTCTAGGTTTCAGGCTCCATGATTTACCAAATGACTGTTTGCATTTTCAGTAAATGTTGCATGCTTTGTTGCATTTCTCTTCCATATGTTTTTTCGAAGTAATCTTCCGATCTAACCCGACCCTTAAATACTTGACTTCCGAAGAGAGAGGGATCGTGTGAGCCCCAATTTTGGAAAACTCAAGTTTCCAAGACTCCTGCATCTAATGAAAAGGACCATCTCATTAAGTGTGGCCTCTATGCTATGTCTATCAACTGCAGAGATCATTGCATTGAAGGATGCATTGTGAAATACACCTTCAATATCCAGAAACGCTCCCAAGGCAAATTCGTTGTTGTCCAGTGTTCTTTCAATTCGTTCAACGACTTCATGGAGTGTGGTTTTAACAGATCTGCCTTTTTGGTATGCGTGTTGTTTGGATTGTATGGAATATACTAATAGTGCATTATCACTGAAATGCCTGTCAACCAATCGCTCTAAGCATTTAAGTAGAAAAGAGGACAGGTTGATAGGTTGCAAAACTTTTTGGCTGGTCATATCTAGGCTTTCCATCCTTCTGGATGAACACTACCCGACTTTTCTTTAAGATCTTGGAATGTACCCCAGAGCCAAACTAGCTCTGAATATATATTCAAGGTGGTCTAGGATAATTTCCAGTCCTTCCTGTAGGAGGCTCGGGAATATCCCGTCTGGGCCTAGTGTTTTTTATTTTGAGAAAGAACCGATGTTCCATCGGATTCTGTCTTTTGTAAAACTCCGTGAGGCAAGAGTAATATCAATTATTTCTTGCATTGAGGATGTCAAAAAGGTAAGTCTATGGCCCACATTTGCGATGACTAGGTCAGACGCGGATAGGTATTCCAAGAGGGAAATTTCTTTAAGATTAATATCGGTGTTGCCCCAGCAGACGTGATGTGAGTTTGCATTGCATCCGGCTATGATTGGGATATCATTACGCTTTGTTTACTCTATTGCTTTGACTAAGCTCTTAAATAGGAGGAAAGAGTACCGAATTGTATGGAAAATACTAAGGTAGAAGCTGAGGTATCATTGTCTCCTGTTAAAGGTTCCTTTGATGCCACCAGAGAAATGTTTTCTAGAGAAGCCGAAAGCAAATGCATGTTATTAGGCTTGGTTGCGCTGTTTGGTTCCTCTTACATAATGCTACGTGATCCGGAGGGCACCTGGTATCCGTATACACCATTCAAGACTACGAGAGTTTTAGAATGCGCCCCCAACCAGGTTGATTATCGGCACGGTATGGTTGACGCCTTAACCCGGCCCAATTATTAAGCACTGTGTTTTTGCCTGGTTACCCACTTAAAGTGATTAGCCAGTTGCCCGATGGTCACCACGAGGAGGTAACACAAACACTAGTGTAAGCTGCAAGATACGGACAACTAGTGCCAACTTGATTCCCCCAAACAGCTTCACACATGACCATCATGTTTTATAACTTAATTATAATTTCCTTTTTTTAGGAAGCTCAATTATATTGGACTTATTTCTTATTGATCTATATCGCAAAAGCGACGAACAATAACTGTCATCTTCACTATCACTGGAAATATATATTTCTATTGAATCCATAATTATTATTAAATAAACTTATTTGAAAACAATTTACTAAGCAACAAAAATTCACTTTTAAAAGTCAAAATTTAACGAGATATTTAGTATAGTGTTATATGACCATTAACACAAAATTTCCCTTCTCATTATTACCAATTCATGTTCGAATCGAGTTGATCATTTGAATTGATTTCCTAAATAGAGTTGCTGAGCTCGCGAGTATGACAATCTATTCATATTTAATTGTCGTCTGTGCATCTAATGAGGTAGATATCTTTTATATTTTGTTTTTTTTTAATGATTTAAAAAATGAAAGATTGAAATTTTAATTGTATATTAATTAGAATTTATTTTAATGTAAATGGGAAAATACATTTAAAACAAAAAACGATATAATTTCTAATGGCAGGTTGAACTGCTTTTAAATGCATTAACCAAATATACGAAGGGTTTTTAACAAATAATTTATAAAACACGATGTGTAATAGCCGTGTGTTATCACAGGACTAATGACGTAGGTTTTATTACCGCGTGCTTCTCAATAAAACACTAGTTTTCTCATACGAACGTCTTACTGGAAGGTTTACAAGATTACAGAAGTCAACTTAAACTTGATTCCACGAAAAATGATAGAAATACAAATAAAACAACAACTATTCATACAAAACGAATCCAACGAAAACAAAATAATAGAAAGCAATTTCATACATAAATAATTTTTACAAAAACAAATTTGTGAAAACCAACTCATCTATCCATATTTCATCAACCAACAATTCATCGACAAACATTTCTATTTAATTTTGGTTGAGTGACGTATTTCTTTTCGTGACGTTTTGGTTATTTTATGTTTTTGTTGTTGCATTTTATATTTTAAGGATTTTGTATTTTATATTTACGTGTTTTTGTTGTTGTATTGACTTTTGTTGTTGTATTTTATATTTTAATGTTTTTGTTGTTGTATTTTATATTTACGTTTTTTTTGTTGTTGTATTAGCTGAGAGTTAGATCATAATGATGGAAGTGGTTAGATTATTTATTTTTTATGATCATTTGAGTTTGATAAATATATAAATGATGTTCGATGATCATGATTACATTGAATTGTAGGGTAAAATAGTGTATTATATATATATATATATATATATATATATATATATATATATATATATATATATATATATATGTATACATTTATTTATATTTAAATATATATCAATATATATATATATATATATATATATATATATATATATATATATATATATATATATATATATATATATATATATATATATATATATATATATATATATATATATATACATATATATATATAAATATATATGTATATATATATATATATATATATATATATATATATATATATATATATATATATATATCCATTTATATATATATATATATATATATATATATATATATATATATATATATATATATATATATATATATATATATATCAGTTGATCACATTAGTTTTCTAGCTCGAGCACTGCCATTGTTGTATTTATAATACTAACTTGGCAGCTCTGTC
This sequence comes from Tipula lateralis, assembly GCA_963932295.1. Lineage (NCBI taxonomy): Eukaryota > Metazoa > Arthropoda > Insecta > Diptera > Tipulidae > Tipula > Tipula lateralis. The sequence goes on from OZ010736.1 coordinate 93,207,870, forward strand.
ATTGCTATACTTAAGCCACTCCGCCTCGTCAAGGCTGTGATCATGGGTGGTGGGATAGGATAGGAAAAGGAAGAGAAGCTAGGTTAGGATAAGGAAGTAAGGAAATGGGATAAGGAATTTCTGTAGCATAGCGTTTCCCTAAAATACCTTCAATAAATTCATCATAAAGCCTATTCAAAATCTGCAAATATAAAATTCTTTTTCCAAATTGAGACAAAATAAGTTATATAAGATGTGTTCAAACATTAAACACGTGAAATTGTTTTATTTTTATTCGATGCCAATCAAAACGTCATCATTTCAATACTTACTCCGAAACAAAACATTACTTGTTTACATAATCCATTTGAATAGAATGTCGACGGGCATTCAATGTTCCATAATATTTATACAATTACGTTCTACCATAGAATAAAAGAAAATTCGGTTAAATTAGTTTTGATCTATTTCAAAACAAGAAGAAAAACATCTTCACTAAAATTTGAAAGAACAAAAATTAAGTCTAATAGAAATCGCCTCCAAAATGAGTGATATTTTACAAACTACTACTCACCTCAAAAAAATGTTACTACTTAATACAAAGATTTATTTAAGTCACTTG